>JAFIRS010005830.1:0-48487 GCA_018342105.1 Gonioctena quinquepunctata | reverse complement strand
TTTTTACCTAGTCCAGTTTTTGTTTGAATTTGCCCAGTTTTTCATCCAGTATTTTGAGGATCCCAGCTGAGACACTCTCTGCTAGTGTTTTTATGACAGATTTATCTTGGCACAGTTGTTTTAACATCACGTCAGCCACAGTTCTAACCTCATTGATCTGATCACGTGTAAGCGGCATTTTTCAATTCACTCGGAAGGATATTATCAAGATTAAATATCCCTTTTTCGACGGAACTACACTTTTAGTTCACCAAACACACCAAAGCATTAATTCACAATATATCGACTGATTAATAATGTTAAATCAGAGCAGATTTTTTGAACACGAGTCACATGCTACTTCAAAACAGATATTTGCAGATAATACATTAATTTATTTTGGAAAAATATAGTATGTTGTTTTAAACATATCAAAATGAAAAACAAATCTATCATATCAACAATTCTAGAACCATTTTTCTACAAATCAAAACATTCTTCAAAAAGCCATATTGAACATTTTTTAAAGGAAAAAAAAAATCCGGATTGATACAGTCTGTCTCACTTCTCATGGAAACACCCCCGTATCTTCCGTAATTATTGGAGTAGAATTCTGAAATTTTCACGATTGTCAGATATACCGAGGATGAGTCTAAATCTCTTTTGGGGTTAACATGAGTAATATACACTGCGCGCCAGGGGTGATGGATAGAACGATTTTTGCGAAAAATAATATTAGGATGCAAGATAGGCTCAAAATTCTTGAGGATTATACGTACATATATATATATATATATATATATATATATATATATATATATATATATACAATGTTTTGTTCTTGTTCTGTGATTTCTGTTTATATTTTTAGTGTTAGTGACAAAATCTTATGTTCCTTGTAACATTTTGATGGCAAATAAATATCTATCTATCTAATCAACATGACCACATACACTCGTACATAGTCTCATGCCATATACTAATGACAGTCAGACTGTTAACTCAGAGCTCGAGTCACAGAGAAGCTATTGATGACTTTGATTCAAATCAGGTAACATTCTGATGAAATCGTTACTTACTGAGTGAACCCCCCGCCTCACCCCCGACATAAATTTATCTGTGACTGAAGATATACTCTCATCACGCGAAATAAATTATTAAATGAAAACCATATCACCTATTGAAAGTTCATGAAGATTACTTGGTTCCTTTTTTGTTCCCATTGATTATCATCAGAGAGGTCTGAATAAGACTTGTATTTACTTTTTCCCGGCGATTTTTCCTCAAATATTCAGGTTTGACATTTTCATAAATAATATCAATGTCATCCTCAGTTTTAAGTGTCTCTGTTGTCGATCGATCATAATTTGTGAAAAAATCGCCAGAGATATTGGGGGTCAGCTTCATTTTTTATTTCAAGCTCCTTATTAAACTGGTTGTTTTCAGGATTTTTCTGTTCACCGACAAGACCACACTTTGAACCATCCACAATGATATTCATATAATGATGCAGAAATAATATCAAGAAACATACATTTTGATCTGGTGATAAGAAGAGTGACTATGAATGTGGTCTTTATCATGAAACCAGGACGAAAATGATATGATCAGGCCAAGACATATAGACCAATTAGTCTATCGTCCTTTCTCCTGAAAGGACTAGAAAAACTGATAGATAGGGCTCTGATCGAGTTGCCTTTATACACAAACCAGCATGTTATCTAACAGGACAATCATATAAGATGGCTCTGCACCAATTGGTGTCAAGGCTAGAGAAAAAAAGAAATAGCCTGCTTCGAAAGTATGGTATCTGCAGCTAAGAGGAGAAATATAGATGAAACCTAGATATATAGGTGGATGAATACTTTTAATGCTACAAAACCGTCAGGTCCTAACTGATAGGTATGAGGATACCATGCATGTAAAAAATGCCACACCCTTCTCAGGGCTATAGTAAGCCCTCCGTCCCTACTGTGGGACATAGTGGATGAAACGCTGATATCATTGAACACTCAGGGATATTATTGCCAAGGGAATGCAAATTATATTATTGTCCTCCTACAGGGAAAATATGCCCAAACTTCCTCTGAGCTGATGCAATAGGAAATCTTGAAGGCAAACCCAAACAAAACTTGGGTCCTTAGGTAAGAAACTAACCTGGAATGCATATCTGCAACATGTGATACACAAAAGCAAATTGAAACAAAATTATTCTAAAAACACACTAGTTTGTCCAAGAAAAAATACTACGAATCAAATTACACCAACGATAACACTGTTTTAACTCTGCAGAAAATATGCATGTTGCACATATAAGGCGGATACAGGGGGGGGGGGGCAATGGGTGCACCCTTCCCCTCCCCCCCAAGCACGACAAAAGCATTTTTTAACAAATTTAAAAAAATTGAAATTGTCATTAGGACATCACTATATTTACTAGTCATTATTAACACATCACTTCTATAACAAAAAAAAATCTTGTGAGTGTAGGGTCCGCACCACAACAAATGATGTGCCCCCCCCCTGAATGAAATCCTGGATCTGCGCCTGGCACATAATAAGAGTATATATTCAAATCAGTATATGCGAGAGACTGAACTTTATCAGTGGAAGTTAAAAACAAAATACTGCAAAAAATTGAAATGACACTCATTGTCTACGAAAAAAAAGGATATATAAAGGAACTAATACAAGGAAAAGGCAAGTTTTCTTTAAAATAAATATTAGATGATCGTAAAAACGGTAAATGTATCGTTGTGCTCATGCTTCCTGAAAATAGCTGTAACATTGTCTAATCTTTAGACAATGGCTGTAATAAAGAAAAACGCGGCGGTCTCATACTGTTTACGAGATATAACATTTTTTCCTTCTTCATTAGGTGATTTTCAAGAACAGATTTCTCGCACAAAAAATCGTGTTCAGGAGGCAAAAACTCGTAAGTATTACAGCTATTTTCAGAAACGAGGGCACTGTAACACCCTGTAAGGTGTTATGTTATTGTTGTTTTATTTTTTGGCCTTAATGAAAGTATCTATTTTTCTGGTAACTTATGAGATTGAAATTTTATTATTGTAAGAAATACTGGAAGAGCTCATATCTTAGTTATTCAGAAATTATCATTTTCTTTCATTGAAATAATATTCATATATGGTGTTTAATGGAAGTCAACCATCAATCTTCGATGGGAGATTGAAAAATAACCAATTATCGGTTTAGAGTTTAATTGTTTATTTAAGTTCGGACGTTGTGTTACGATTTCTTCACACAGTTAAGTGTTATGGTCTAATTGCCGTTGTGTGTTGTTAACAAGAATTATTCGGGGAAAGACTTCATCTAGAAAAATCACACAATAATTAGTAGCCAATAGGATTTGAATATGCAAAAGTACCACTTAAAATGAAAGACCAATAAGGGATTTTAAATGGGGACTACCTTGACGCTTAACTTGGAGCAGAAAAAAAGGAGATGAAATAAAGAATTCGGTCTATGGGCTTCACTCGAACAGACGTTAGAACGGGCTGAGTGGTTTTGTGGAAAATGTTTGGTAACAGATTTGGGTTTTCTTTTATATGACGGTTGGGGCATAATATTTTGTTTGACTAAAATTTTGAAGCGTCGAGACATATTTATATAAAATTTCGGGATAAAGTGAGTTTTTCGTGAGTCAAAATGGTGTACTTAAAGTATAGGATTTTTATTGCATCAATAGATCGAAAGGGAATATATAGGAGTGTCTATGAAACATGAGACAGAAAACTGGGACAAATATTTGGAAAAATTGGTTATTGGAGGCAACAATTGTTCTACAGGGTAAGTGCAAAGCTTTTAGGAAAAAAGTAGTTTAACGCTGGCTTTAATTTTACTCTTGGGGTGAACCACATGTACAAAAATCGTTTGTATTTATGCAGGTGTATTACCTGTTCTGGTATTGACGCCAATGCACAAAAAGTTTTAATAAAATTAGGGAATTATTGGTAAACATAAAGTATGAGGGTTTTACGGGAAATATGGATTTTATTTGTTTTAAAAATACAAGTATGAGCTCTTTTATTGAAATAAATTTGATGTTGATCGATGTTTTCAAATTTATGGTTTCAATCTTTGGTTGAAGCTAGATATGATTTTATTTGTTCATTTTATTATATTATTATTGTTTTTCGATGAATTTTTTTAACGATGTTATTTTTTTTGTGCTTTTATTCAATAGAAGTATTAAATTTATTTCGTGTATTATTTGAAAATAGAGTAAAGCAAAAGATAAATTGAATTCAATGTATTTGAGAAGAAACGTATATATATATATTTATTTTTCATATTTAGAAAAAAATTATTTGAGGAAAAAAATACTATTTGATTCATTGGAAAAGAGAAGTTGTTCAAAAGGAGACCTCGCATGTAAGCCGAGGCCGAATTTATTGTCCTGAAGGACAGGTGACTAAAATTAATCAGTGCCTTACAAGAATTTTTCAAAATCTGGTAAATTAAATTAATTTCAAAATTTGTGGAATGTGTCGAAAAATCTATTTTTGGCCATCCCGCTGGTGACAGCTGTCCGTATAATATTCAAAATATTATATGTAGTCTTTTGGTCTTATTAGAAACAAAAAAAAAACCGATAGTGTGGCTATATGGGACATCAGAAAAAGATAGTGATAGTAAGTATGAATTTTTGTTTAAAAGTACGGTATATTATTGAATACAAGTTGGTGACCAGTGGCGGGATTGAAAAACTATAGTATACATTTTTCTGATAATTTTTTTTATAGAAACAATAGCTTCTACTTGTACAACTGGTGACATCGGCAAAATCGTTTTTTTTTTAGAATTTATTTTTTTCTTAAAAGAATTAAAATAAAAAAGTTGTCAATACCCAATGAAATAGGTTTTGACGCTCTTTTACAGCATGATGCCTATACATTTACCATGAAAACTATTAATGAAGATTTGAAGTACCTATTACAGTAAAAGACATCTCTTCAAAGCAAGACATTCACTTCAGATTAATGTTGATATACTAAAAACATCACCTCAAATCTATTACCTGTTGAAGGAAACTCACGAGGTGGATATAACTTTGTTTCTCTAGGGTCTTTTTCACTCTCTCTTGAATCGGGTTCATGAAATTTTTCCCCCTCACTCTGCTCCAGGCGGCCATCATTATACAGTTCAAAATTATTGAATATGATTTCCGTAGGCTCTTCCTTTACTATTTCGCCATTTAAAATATCGTGAATAGCGTCACCATGATTCCCACTCGTTTGTCCATCTTCCTCAAAATCAGTCAATGAAATTATTGCTTCACAATTTAAGTATTCTAAAGCCATAGTCGTATTTTACGTTTCCATATGGAAAATATATCTGGTAGTAAGTAGTGCCTTGCTGCCTTGTGCTGTCATTCATGTCAATCATGTCATGTCATGAGTCATGAGAGACGCTCATAGAGTTATAAGGTCTATGGAGATGGAGACCATAGACATTATAACTGATGGACTGGCCGTCACGTGACTTCAACACACAGTTCCTGGCGGACTACATAAAAGAGAGACATGTTGTGAAGGATAGAATAAGTCAAGGCAGAAGATTCAAATTTGCTATTGCATTACATGGGAAAACCCTTCTTTGTTGTTTTTTTTTTCCAAGGGAAATATTGAATACATTGAATGAAATGAGTTTTGAAAAAGTTAAAGGAATCACTTTGAGGAAATTGATGCGACATTTTCATGATATCTTTCAGAAACAAAAGAATTCCATTGAGCCTTCATCTGAATGAAAATATTTTTTATTTTTATTTCAAAGTTCAGGATTGAAAAAAAAATATTGTTAATTAAATTTATATTCGATATCATGAAGTAAGAAGTGCAATTGAACTAAATTGGGAACTTGGGCGATTTCAAAATATGTGATCAATAATGCCTAATAAATAAAAATTAGTGAGAAATTAAAATTAGGAAGTGAAAATATGACATAGGAAAATAATACAAATACAAAATGGTATTCAACACTCGATATAGAGACATTATTTTGAGGAAGGTTGTTAAATGATGGGGTGTATATAAAAAACAGTTGAGAAAATTAGGAAAACACTAATTTATGTACCTCTGTACGTGGCAAGCTAGTATAGTAATATAGTCAATTCGTCGTTTTTTCATTTTATTTTGATTTGGTAGAGTATTGTATAATTTAAGGCTGATGTAGCTGTGCCTTTTTTGTCCTACAGCTTTATCCATAAAAGGCATTTTGAAATTAATTTGTTTGGTTCAAGTGTTTCGATTTGAAAGATTTTTCATTAATATGCGAAAAGAAGATCTGAACTGGATTAAATATATTTGTTTCCAAATAGAGAGCATCTGTCGGATAAGTCCTTTTTTTGGAAAATTATTTTTGTGTTACTATCAGTTTATTCACAGTGGTCAATATTATTCAAACCTTAATTGTGGTGCATAGTACTTACCCCCTATAGCTGTTATGTGTCTTCGAAGGAATACTTCTGATCATAAGAAATAAAAATCAATGAAGGGAATGAAAATAAATAAAATAATAAGTGTTTATTATATAAAATTATTCTAAATGTGTAAAAAATAAGGATTATCAAAAGTATATAGTAAAAATCACTTCATCAATAGAGTTTCTTGGGTTCCCTGATAGTCAATATATAAATAAATGAACATATTGTTCTTTCATTTATTTACATTTCGACGTATTTTGTGTCATCTAACAATAAAATAAATATACAGAAAGTTTGAAACAACACATTTTTGTATATCACAGTAGAAATGACTACTGGGACTATGTTTACCACTGGTCAATGTGTTGTTTCAAACTCTATGTATCTTACTATTTTGGTGTTTTTTACCTGAAGATGGACAAAAAGTATGTAAAAAAAATACCTGATTGATCAAGACGTTAATTCCGAGAATTTGAAGAAATTCAAAATATATGTGACTTATTTAAAAACATTTCTATATGATCTTGACTCATTTTATAGGTGCAGAGAAACTTTAAAGTTTTCGTTTTTATCAAATCATCAAACAAATTCCGAATACTAACTAAGCAAATTATCAACCCAATGAAGCCTGTTTTTCGTCGAGATTTAATAATTAAATCTCCTTTTTGATCTTTGAGACTACTCAAATATTTTATTGAACTCTCTATAGTATCTTTAATGAACTTTTCATTCTCTATGCAGAGAGGTTTTTTGGTAATCATTTTGTTTAAAAAGTTTCTACTATTTAAAATATCGAAAATATCATTAATTTTTCTGCAGTGAATTACAAGGGGTTGGCTTCCATTGAACTGCGGAATATTCAAATCTTTATCACAATACTCTAAAGCATCGGCAACACTTGCACTAAACATTTCCACTGCTAATTTTACTTTCATCTTTTCTTTGTGATAATTTAGATGTCTATTCCGAATTTTAGTTGCTGCATGAAGTCCTGATTCATTTTGTAATTTAACTAATTCTGAGAAATAATTCCAATTTATTTTTTCGTTCAGTCCATATGGCAGGCATCTAGAATAATGTGTATTTTGTGATTTGTAATGGGATGAAAGAAATATGGCCTCATTTCTGGCCAGCTCAAGTTCGCTCCTAGAATACTGCACATAGACATATTTGATGTTATTCCATCAAATGTGAGACTCTTTATAATAATTCCTGTACCCTCCATTTGTATCAAGCAACCTCTCACCAAATTTGCTTTTTGCTCTGCAGTTAAAGCATCTATCAAAAAATATGCAATGGGAACTTTCCATCTAGCATTTAATGCAACAAGCATGAAGACTAAGGCATTTTTGGCCCTAGGAATGCCATCACTATCTTGGATTCCTGTTCCAAAATTGACATATCCCACATGCCTGGAGCCTGTCCATTCAACATGTTCTTTGATTGACATTTCATCCATGACCAATCCAGCTAGCAATGATTTTCCCTTGGTTTTTTCCACCTCCACCTTGATTTTGACAGCTCTTATAGCCTCTTCAGTATACCCCGGTGAGCCATCTACTGAACTGCACCATTTTAACAAAGTACGTGGATGTGGCAAAGAATGCTTCCCAAAAGTGGTTCTTATGTAGTTGTAGGCAGATGATGAATAGAAATTGAGAGTGACAGCAAAACTTCTCAATTCCGGGGGGAATTTTCCTGTTACTCCTTTCAACTGCCTAGAAAGGAGTTGTTTTTCTGCTTCGGAAACAGATTCCTATATGAAATGAAAATACATTAAATCATTTGTATAAAAAAACATCAGAACCCCCATTGCCTCTGAAAATAAAATATGGTTTTCTACCTTTCTTAAATAAGCCTGTTCATGCGCCTTCATTACCTACACCAATAATTCTATAAAAAAAAAATAATAATATAGAATAACAAATAAAAAAATTGCATGTTCAAATAATTTAAAGAAAATAACTCACCTAAAGAAGCAAGAAAGCTAAAATTAAAAAAATAATGTTTTCCTGGATATAATTTGGCAAATTATAAATATTTCTCCAACTGATATAGGTATAACTTTTTTCTTATTTTCATAACTTATTTATTTTTTATCTTTGCTTTGGCCAAACTACAATTATACCAATACCTCAATAAGGAATCCTAGATACCTTCAGTATTATTGATGTTTCAGAAGAAATTTGATGTCTCTTTCTCAAATCATCAAGAAACCATTCAGATTTTATTTTCATAACTTATTTATTTTTTATCTTCCTGTGAAGTTTGCAGTGGAGATATTTGTTAGTCTTTCTGTATTTCTGTATGACTGACTGGGAAATATTCCAGTATATGTTTTCTTGGACTGTCAAGATCAGATTCTTCGAAATCTCCCACATATACAGGAACTAACCTCTTTCTATGAAGAATGAGAAAATATTTAATTATATGAAATTTTATATTGTTGTTTATTTACCTTTTTCTAATATTTGTCCCAGATTTGACAGGAGTTAATTCATGCCTGATTACATTTGGATTAGAATTATGAAAAACTTGAATTGGTGTTTGTAATGCTTGAGAGGTAGAGGGAATACTATCTTGTTCTTCAACATTCAATTTTCCAGAACCTTCGGCAGGAGTCAAGCTTGAGTTCGGAATAGTACGAACGGGTGATGTGGGAGGAATATCTGATCACATTTAATCAATGTTTATATCAAATGGTAAAAAGCGAAGTTTGAAAGAATCAGAAAGGCATACAAATATAAATGTTATTTGAAATTTGAAGGAAATGTTTTGGGTGACAGTGACTTAGAAAATATGAACTCACCTTCAGTGGCATTTATAATCAATGTTCTTGATTTTTCCTTCTTGAGAAGACGTTTCGGGAAATCAAAAACCGATGGGATTGCTTCCTTCTTCAAAACTTTCGTCCCAAAGGGATTAATATAATAGTCCTCTGCTTTGAAGTGGTTACTACAAATTACTGCTGTGGCAGAGGGTTTGTAGTCTTTTTTCCTAATGGCTATCACCCAGTTATTTCTCATCAGTTCATTCTTCGGAAACCTTACTCACCTATGAAATTTCACATCCAGCCCTTTCTTGTATCTAACTACACAATTATAAGCTGCACACGAAGAAGGCATATTTAAGAATGTCTATTATTTATTAGAGAGTTCTGAAACACTAGATAAATTTATAAAAAACTCGGAAAACACCACATGAAAACACATATAAACAATATACGAAACCAATGTTTTGCCTGAACATATTCTGTCCTTTTTCACAGGTTCTGTTATCGATGTTCTCTTTCCCACAACCAGTCCATATTATTATATGTCTATGATGGAGACGCTGAACTGAACTAACTGAACTTTTTGATTGTGCTAATAAGACAAAAGACAGACAAAAATGTTCACCGGTGCGCAAGCATCATGTCATCTGTCAATGGGGAATTCAAAATAACAGATACTTTCTCTGGTAGCGATTTTTGAAACTATAAATAAGTACATTGTTTACTTTTGGAAACATTAATGTTTATATGATTTTAACCATTGTTTACTTAAAACTTGTCGAATCTGTTGTGATTGTTGACAATTGATAAAATTCTGGTTCACCAAAGAATTATTCTCCAAAGAATTATTTCATACTTTCAAATTCTCTTGAGAAATATAATACATAGGAATAGTTATTCTTGGACGAGTTAGGAATGTGTTTCCAAAAGGAACTATACAGGGTGTTATGTAAGTACGTGGCCAAACTCGAAGGGGTGATTCTTTGAGTGATTCTGAGACGAAAAGTTTTTATAACCAAAGGTCCGGTAATACTTTGTTTTCAAGATACAGAGTGTCAATATTTTTAAAAGAAATAGTTTTTTCCTGGATATTCTAATAACCCTTCAGTCGATTTTATTAAATTTGGCAGTGTTATTTGGGGTAGTAAGGGGCTAATTTATCGTTGACTAGATTGAAATCATCATGTCCAGTGGCGTTCCGGAAGGCACCTTAACCAATATTTTTTACCAAAAAAATGTGCATTTTTTTACCTCCAGCATTAGATTTGTATCTTGCTTTGTTTTTGAGAAAAACATCAAAAGTATCGCAAGCAATAACATTTTTTTATTAATTATTGAAAAATGTTTTTATTGTTGTCCATGGATATGCAATAACGAGATTTTTATTTATAATTAAACAATTAAAATTACACGAAAGTCATCTTTTAAATTTTTAGATTAACTGTTTTCGATGAAACAAAGAACGTTAATTATTACTGCAGTGTTTTGAAAGTAGAGTTAGAGTGCCATGGACGGAAAAACAATTTGCAACGTAAATAAACTTAACTTGGTTTTTACTAATTTATTTCACACTTAAATCTACAATTTAATTTATATTACGCCACTGTATAGCTCGATCGTATGGACTCGTTCAGACCGAGAGTGCCATCTTGAGGGCTGCCTATTTATCTCCGTTACAGAATTCCCGATCTTTCGAATTCTGGCAGTTGACGACCAGCATGTTCCAATTGTTTCCAATATTGACCGTTGTTTTCCGCGGCAGAGCGACTGGATTGTTCTCGAATATCTCCGGGGATGACCTCATCGTTGTCGATGGCAACGCGTGAGGCGACAGGTCCGGCCTAGGTTCGTTACATTGCCCCCTTCTTAAAGACATTTCGTCCCGAAATTTCATCCTTGAGTGTGACGATATCTGCATGACTCCCCATATCTGCACCGTGAAGTTCGATGGAAGTAACACTCCACGGTCTTCATGATCGGTCGTGGAAGAGGGTTACAGCAAACCAAAATCTTGACGCCGCTGGATCTGAATATCGCCTCCAGCATACTTCTTATGACTCTCCAGTCCAACCCATCAATACCACAGGATAATTTTGGAATTGCTAGATCCACCAGATTCTGGTCCACCATAGTATCTCTTAGTTTGATGAGACTCTTCCAGACATCTTCATAGGACGGTTTATCTTGGGAATGCCTTTTGGTAACTAGGTAGTAGATGTTTCTCTGGCCTTTCTTCAACTGTAGCACGCCACCAACTTCTGGATTCTGCTCCCGCAGTGTTTGGAGTTGACCAAATTTCTTGGAGAACACTACGGCGATGCCCCTGGACATTCGAAGATCTTCTGCCACACAGTGCGCTAGTGCGTAGTCAGCAGGCACCTCGAAAAGGTCTCGTGACTCCTCTCTAGTAACCCCATGTAGAACTTTCTGCCCGTTTGAATACAAGGACATAAACTTCTCGAACGTCATATCATCCTCCGGTGGCTTGGGGGTGCGAACTTGTCATGGTTTCCAGCGTAAGGGGCCAACCTGTTGAAATAGACGACCCTTGGTTTCCCTCGGGGTGGCTTATGGATTCGGTACACAGGTCGTTTATCCTTTTCACGATTTTATACGGGCCTTCCACGAGTTCCGCAACTTTGGTGATAGTCCACGACGACGTTTGGGGTTGTACAGCCAAACCAGGTCATCAATCTTAAATCCTCCAGCGTCGGCCTTGATGTCATAGGTCTTCTTCATTTTATCGCTGGCACTCTGGATGTTCAACCGGACTTGTTCGTGGATGTCGTCCATTCTCTGCCGAAGTTTGCTGACGTAGTCCTCTCCCGCAGTGTCTTGTCCTGGCGGTATCCCAAACTTCAGGTCACAAGGCAGTCGCAGTTCTCGGCCCATTATAATACTAGCAGGAGTTTGACCGGTTGACTCGTGTACTGCGGATCGATAGGCCATCAGGAACAAATGAAGATACTGGTCCCAGTCTCTTTGATGGTCAGAGACAACCTTGGACAAGTGGCGGTTGATCGTCCTGTTTATCCGTTCCACCATTCCATCGGATTGCGGATGTGGGCCGTGGTTCTTTGTCTTGCGGATGTTCAGCAGTAGACATATTTCTTGGAAAAGGTTGGATTCGAAATTTCTGCCTTGACCCGGGAGTGCAGCTCCATTGGAATACCGAATCGACATATCCACTCTTTCACCAAGACGTCGGCGACGGTGATGGCTTCCTGGTTGGCAGGGCATGGGCTTCCGCCCACTTACTGAAGTAGTCCATTGCCACAAGGATGTATTTATTCCCGTGGTCGGATACGGGAAACGGGCCGGCGATGTCAATGGCGATTCTCTCGAACGGGCTGCCTACGTTGTACTGACGCATCGGGGCCTTGGGTCGTATTCGAGGTCCATTGCTAGCAGCGCATACAGCGCATTTTATGCACCAGTCCTGGACGTCAGTTTGACAATTGGTCCAGTAAAACCGTTGCCTCACTTTCTGCAGGGTCTTCGTCACTCCCAGATGTCCTCCAGCGACTCCATCATGGATTTCTCGCAGCACTTCCTCTCTTCTGTTCCTGGGAACAATTATTTGGCGTCTGTCTTCACCACCAATATCGGCCTCCAACACACGTTTCAGGATCCCATCGTCCAGAATAAGAGAGTTCCATTGTGCCCAATAGGACTTAACAGCCGGCGAGTAGCCTGCGACTTTTTTTTTTTTTTTTTTTTATGTTCTGGTTCACGAAAAGGGATATCCTGTAATGTTCAGAGAACATCGTGGGAACCTAGGGAAAGAAGGTAGGAGTTGGTGTTCTTCTTAAATTTCTGAAGGTTGTATGCCTCGGGAACACCTCCCCAGGCAATGAGTTCCAAAGCCTCGCTGTTCGTTGGATGAACGAGTCTTTGGAAAGTGATGTTCTGCAGGTTTCCAAAGTGACCACGAAGGGGTGTGATGACTGAACTTGACGGGTTAATCTCGAAGAGACTGCCAAAGCAGGAACGATTGTTGATATTTCAGAAGAGCATCGCCCATGAAAATATCTATAAAATAGAGACAAATCGCCAACTTTTCTACGGTGTTCCAGACAAGTGAGCGAGTTTGTAAGCGAGGCATCTCTTCCTGCCATGGTGGTCTTCGATTGCCCTTCTTCCAGCTGACGACTAAGCCAAGGTCGGGGTCTTTCTGGATCTTGCTGTCATTCCAGTTGTCATCCATTGCCGCGGTTCTACAAAGTGTTGCTTCTTTCTCTTCTGCTCGTCGGCAATGTGAGCAATCATCTGGACATGGCCTTCGCGACAAGGCATCTGCATTCTTATGGCTAGTTCCGGCTCGATGTTCGATCTCGAAATCGAATTCTTGGAGTCTCTCGATCCAACGTGCTACTTGACCCTCAGGATTTTTTGAACTGTAAGAGCCATTTGAGAGCTGCATGGTCAGTTCTCAACAGGAATCTTCTTCCATACACGTACTTGTAGAAGTGCTCCACTCCCTTTACAACAGCTAACAGCTCTCGCCTGGTGACACAGTAATTGCGCTCTGGTTTGCTAAGCGTCTTGCTGAAATAACCAATGACCTTCTCCTGTCCCTCCTGGATCTGAGATAAGACAGCTCCGAGTCCCACGTTGCTGGCGTCCGTATCCAAAATGAATTTCCCCTTTTGGTAGGGATAGCTCAGTATAGGTGCGTTGATCAAAGCTCCTTTCAGCTTCCTGAATGAGTCTTGACATTCTTCGGACCACTGGAACTTTGTTTGGCCTTCCGTGAGCTGGTCAGTGGTTTAGCGATGTTGGGAATCCAGCACATATCGGTGATAGTATTGCATAAACCAAGAAACTTCGAAGTTGGTGAATGTCTTTTATGATGGGCCAATCCTTAACAGCTTTGATCTTCTGGTCATCCACTGCTACTCCTTTCCCAGAGACAACGTGGCCGAGGTATCGTACTTCTTTTTGGAACAGATGGCATTTATTAGGGCTCAGCTTCAATCCGGAGTTCCTCAGTCGCAGGAATACTTCCTCCAAGTTTTTCACGTGGTCCTCGAACGATCTGCCGACCACAATTATGTCGTCGAGATACACTAGACACGTGTTCCATGAGAGTCCCTTCAGTACTGTTTCCATCAATCTTTCGAATGTGGCGGGAGCATTACAGAGCCCGAATGGCATAACGGTGAACTGACACAATCCTGAGCCGATGGTAAAAGCAGTCTTTTCTCGATCTTCCTGAGCCAGTTCTACTTGCCAGTATCCACTCTTCAGATCAAGGGTCGAGAAAATCGTGGAACCAGCCAACGTGTCTAGGGTGTCATCTATTCTCGGGAGAGGGTAACTGTCCTTTTTCGTGACATTATTAAGTTGGCGATAGTCTACACAAAAGCGTGTCGATCCATCCTTTTTTCTTCACCAGTACGACTGGAGAGGACCAGGGACTGTCAGATGGTTCGATAACCTTCTTTCCCATATCGTTGACTATTTTGTCAGCCTCTTCCTTCTTGGCAAGAGGAAGTCTTCTTGCTGATTGCCGGATCGGTCGAGCACCTCCAGTATCAATCTTGTGCTGGACCACATTAGTTCGACCCCCTTTTCCTTGTCCGGTATCGAAGATGTCTTGGTACTTCTTAACTAAATCTCTTAGTTTGGGCTGTTGAGCTGGTTTTATGTCTTTGGAAGAGATGGCAACTAATTTTTCTAGTTTTGTGGGCAAGTTGTTGGGTTGGCCCTCGTACGCCCCGGATCACAGATGAAACTGACGAGCAGTGCCCCAAAATTGTTCCTTTCTTCAAGGTCACTGGGAAATAATTGACATTCATGACCCTTACCGGCACAAATTTTTCAGCACGTAACAGGGTTTTCCCTAGGGCAATCCCTCGTCCAATTTTCCCATCATGAAGTTTGGGCTCGAACATCACCACGTCTCCACTGCTCGCACTCCCGTCCAGGCGAGCCTCCAGAATGGTTTCAGCCCTCTCAGGTACGCTTACATCTTCAGCCAACAGCACACGGATCAACTCCTCACTTCTCCCATGAAGCACCAGCTCTTCTCCGTTGACCCGTAGGACGCCGTCTTTGAAATCCAATTCCAATCCTCTGGAATTCATGATGTCCATTCCGATGATTGCATCGTCTTCGATGTCCGCTACAAGTGCCTGATGTTTCACTTTAGTGCTGCCCAAAATTATTTCAATCGGTAGCTCGCCATATACAGTAGCTGGCTCCCCTGTTGCTGTGCGTAGCTTCCAAGTTGTCGGTTCAATTCGTTCCGGTGTTCTCGGCAATGGAAGGCCCGAGAATTGTCCTAGTCGCACCTGTATCTAGCAGCATGGTGCACGGCTCGTTATTGATGAGACCGTCTACGAAAACACCTCTGTTCTGTCGTTGCAGGATAGCGACATATGCGTTGTTAACCGGGGCTTGCTGGACACAGGCCGACGATTGCCCTTCTCGTCGACCTTCTTTAGTTTTCCTGCATCGGAGTCGTGTTTTCGAATGTTGGACATTTGCTACGCACATGTCCAATTTTGCCACAATTCCAGCATCTTATCTGTCTTTTCTCAGGCAAAACTTCCTCAATCACTTTCCTTATGGCAGCTTCCAAATTAGCAGGCTCATGTGAGTCTTCCTCAATCATTCGGACTTTACTCTGGCTTTTGCAAGATTGTTTCGCTGCCTCGAATTCCAAAGCGCGTGCCAGTGACTTAATGACTTTATGGTTTCAAGGCCATCCTTAGGATCACAAAACATAGATCCCAATAACACTGATAAAACGGAAAAAATGAATGAAAAAAGAGAGATAATTTTATATAAAGAAAGGACAATGGGACCATTTGTGGTAATTATTGAAGCTACAGAAAACTCCGGAAATATTGGAAGATCATTTAAGTATAGCGAAACAAATTTTCGATTTGAAACTAGATAATATAATAAGAATAAAAAACAAAGGTAGAAATAAGATAGGAGTGGAATTTAATAACTGAAAAAGTGCTAATGCATTTCTTGTTAATGAAAAAATAAGGGAAAGGGGATATAATGCATATATACCATCTAATTATGTTACAAGCAAGGGTATAGTTAGAAGATAAAATTTTTACGGAAAATGAGATCAAAAGTCGTTACAGAGTTTTGAATGTAAGAAGAATGAATAGGAAATTAAAGGAAGAGGGGGAAATACAATATGTACCTACTACCACAGTACTTATAACATTTGAGGGGGTTATATTACCAAAATATGTTGATATTTACTATATGCAACTTAAGGTTCAAATATATATATATACCGCCAGTTACACAATGCTTTCAATGCTTGATGTTTGGGCATACCAAAAAGCAATGTAAGGGGAAAAGACGTTGTAATAATTGTGCAGGCATACATGAGGATGTAGAATTATACGATAAGTGTGACATGGGAAATGCCATAACTGTAATAGTAGTCATCACAAATCAATCAGTAAAGATTGTCAAGAATTTGACAGGCAAAAAAAAAAGGCATGAAAAAAAGAGTTTCCAAAGAGATATGAAAATAATAACAGAAATTCTAGGGACTTCCCAATTTTAGAGAACAGACAAGGGGAGGAGAATAATAGAGTTGAAGTCTCACAAAGGCAAATCTATCTATCATAAGCAGGAGTCACAGAGTAACAAAAGAACATACTCTCAAATAGTCCAGAGGAAGATAGATAGTAGAACAGGATATGACAAACAAGCTCATAATGAGCTATTGTTAAGTCCTAATGGACAAATTTTGCAAGCTTATAATGGGGTTATGTTAAATAGGCAGAAAACAAATAACACAGTAAGGGTATCAGATATAGCGTCAACAAGCGAAACAAACATTAGAGCAGAAGTAGTCAGTAGTGTTAATAAACAAACAAGACTTTCCGTTAACAATGAATGAATTAGATATGGCAATAACAGTTAAAAAAAAATATACAAAACCAGGGAAAGATGATATACCGTATCAAATGTTCATTTATCTACCCTTGGAAATGAAGCAGAAGTTATTAATAATTTATAATCATATTTTAGGTAATGCAAATATACCTTTTGATTGGAAAGAATACATCATCTTAGGAATAGTCAAAAATAGGAAAATAGTAGATGAAATTAATAATTTGGGACCAATAGTTTTGGAATGTTGTGGGCTTAAAATTTTGGAAAAAATGATAAAAGTTAGGCTCGATTGGCACATTGAAAATAAACAAATCTTATCAAGTTATCAGACGGAGTTTAGAAAGGGAAAGAATACTATGGATAATATTGCATATCTAACTTCATATGTGCAAATCGCCTTCGGACTAAAACAACCGGTAATATCGGTGTTTTTAGATATCAAAGGGGCTTATGACAATGTAAATATATATAAACTGTATAACTATCTTATTAAATATGAAGTTAACAAGGATATAACAAATTTAATTTTTAGGATTTTAGACAACAGGAAAAATTATATACTTGATGAAAGTGGGGATTTACATGGGCCACGTTTAGCTACTAAAGGCTTGCCGCAGGGATCGCCTTGTAAGTCCATTGTTATTTAACATCTATATTTGCTCTCTATTCGAACAAATTCCTAAGCACAGTAAAGTTTTGGCTTTTGCAGATGATATTGTAGTGCTGGTAAAGGGAGGGGAGATGGAAGATATTAAAAGTAAAATTAATCAAACATTGGAGATCATTAATGTCTGGATGACTAACCATGACCTATTTTTGGCTAAAGAGAAATGCGAGGCGGTACATTTTAGAATAAGTAACAAAAATTCAACAAATTTACAACTAAGAATAGGAGAAGAAATCATAAGAATAAAAAATGAGGTTAAATACTTGGGGGTAACATTCATGCATAATCTTAAATGGGATAAACATATAGATAACATTGCCCAGAAAGCAAATTGTGGAATAAATACGATTAAGACTTTCTGCAGAGTATGGTGGGGAGCCGACCCAAAGACTATGATTACGGCTTTCAACGGCATAGTAAAGACTCACTTGGACTATGGTAGTATAGTGTTCATACCAAGTTCCAAAAAGTGCTTGGAAAAATTAAATAAAATTCATAATCAAGGAATGAGAGTTATAACAGGCACAATGAGATCTACGCCAATAAATGCATTAAGGGGAGAAACAGGAGAAATTAGCCTTGAATTTAGAAGGAAGTGGTTGGCAACTGAATTTACACTTAAAAGAATAGATCATAAACCACCCATCATATATATCATAAGAACCTTGAGAATCATCTGTGAAAATAAGATAGGATATTGGAGGAATAGAGAGGTGCCTCTATTGGTTGAGGCCTTCAATAGAGTAATACCAATACAAAAGGATATTTTTCAAAATGAGATACCTCCATGTTACAGTTATGATTTTGAAATTACTATATATCAACCAATTATTTCAGATTTGAACCTGGAAAAAACCGATAGCAGATCAGAAACTAAGTTTAAATATTTCGAGGAACAGAATAAAAATAATTTTGTATACACAGAAGCTTCAAAAATAGGGGATAGGGTAGGATTTGGGATTCATATTCCTCACTTGGAATTTTCGTACTCATCTAGACTTAAGGATAGCATCAATATCTGTGAGGCGGAAATTATAGCCATACATCAGGCAATGAGGATTTGCTTGGAAAAAAACTTGTCGAAAATTTACATCATAACGGACTCAAAAAGCGCTCTAAGTAAAATCTCAAATATGAAAAATTTATATGATATAGATTACATAACAATGAATATTAAAAAAATGGCTTACGTAGCTTCTTTAAACAACATAGTTTTCAAATTTGCATGGGTTCCGGGGCATTCAAATATAGAGGGAAATGAAAAAGCAGACCAACTGGCTAAAATTGGTTCTGGTTTTAATGTTCCACTGAATTTAACAAGGGATAAAAATGGGTATTTACAGATATTGCGAAATGAAATTAATGCAGAATTTTATAATAAATGGGAGGTAGATGTAAAACTTGAAGGGAACTCTTATGCAAAAATTCAACCTTGTTTTCCTAAGGTTAGGTGGTATTACAAAATACCTTTTATGAGTCGGAGACACATCACATCAATAATAATGAGAACGGGGCATTGTCTGACTAAAGAACATTTATGGAAAATTGGCATTAAAGAACATCCTTTCTGTGAGTGTGGTGGGCTTGAAAACTTAAATCATATATTCCTGGAGTGTTCGATTAATGCTATCCCCGGTGAAGACATCATTAGTTAAAAAAGGAATGGAGGCACCATTCATGTTTATTGAGGTATTAAATAATTTGAATACACCATTAATGAAATTAATAATAAGATTCTTAGATCATAATCAAATTAAGATTTAAATTGAAAAAGAAAAAACAAGCTTAAGTAAACTCTTACTTTATATCCCCGCCTAATGTTTGTGTTGTTTATCCCACTAACCAATTTTAGCACAAGAAGATAAGAAGAACGCAATATCGCACGGAGGGGAAAACAGAATTGCTTCGAGCAAGTCAACTGTATTCGACGGACGAAGCCCTTAGACTTAACTGGATAAGGGGAGAGCTGGACATAGCGCCGTAGGAAAGCTAAATCCAAGAAATCATAGAGAGAGAGATACTCCCTCTGGTAGCGATTTTTGAAACTATAAATAAGTAGATTGTTTACTTTTGGAAACATTAATGTTTCTATGATTTTAGCCATTGTTTACTTAAAAGTTGTCGAATCTGTTGTGATTGTTGACAATAAAATTCTGGTTCACCTGGGGCTCAATTCTTGAAATTGTAGGAAAATTTTCTGCAGAGAATTATTTCATACTTTCAAATTCTCTTGAGAAATATGATACATAGGAATAGTTATTCTTGGACGAGTTAGGAATGTGTTTCCAAAAGGAACTATACGGGGTGTTATAAAAGTATGTGACCAAACTCGAAGGGGTGATTCTTTGAGTGATTCTAAGACGAAAAGTTTTTATAACCAAAGGTCCGGTAATACTTTGTTTTCAAGATACAGAGTGTCAACATTTTTAAAAGAAATCGTTTTTTCCTGAATATCTTGATAATCCTTCGGTCGATTTTATTAAATTTGGCAGTGTTATTTGGGGTAGTAAGGGGCTAATTTATCCTTAACTAGATTTAAATCATCATGACAGTGGCGTTCCGGAAGGCACCTTAACCAATATTTGTTACCAAAAAAATTTGCACTTTTTTACCACCAGCATTTGATTCGTATCTTGCTTTGTTTTTGAGAAAAAACGTAAAAATCACTTTATAGGTGGTGTGTGGTCCCTAAGTGTAATAACACATCAATAAAAACTCCCTAATAAGTTATTTGTGTTCGTTCTGCAAAAAAAAAACAATACGATACAAGTGGCTTAAACTTGCAAGGCGGGATTCAACAGCGATATTGCCTAGTACTCACCTTTATTTTTGTGGAGATCACTTCGACGTAAGTTTTTATTTTGTTTTGTAGATTCTAAAACAGTGGTATAATGATCTAGTTTGTGGTCTAAATTTTTTTTTTTAACGTTTATTTCATCCCAAAATACACATAGTGTTACATAGGGACACCTCTATTACTAAGAATAATAATTTTGCCCTTCATGGGCCTGTCAATAAATAATCACTACAGGTAAACATATAAGAAATGTACAAAATTAAATTTCAAATACCAAAATTCACTACAATTAATGAGTCGACACAATAAAATAATTAAAAATATGTATCACAGTTAAATAGTTAAATGTATCGTAATATAATATTTAGTTAGATATATCACAGTTGATGACTATATATATATATATATATAATATTATGGTCTACTATATTTTCAGAGGATATATAAGGGGACGTGTTTCTTCACAGTGATTTTAAATCTGTTTACATTCAATCTTTTCATGTTGGAGGGTAGTTTGTTATATTCTGTAGTTCCTTTATATAACAGTGAGTTCAGGCCATGACGTGAGCATATTTGTGGTAAAGATATATCTTTGTATTGCCGAGTTTCATATGGATGGATTTCATATCTCATAGGGAACCCTATTTGAGTGTGCCTCGCCTGATTCAATACTTGTAGTGTAGTGTAGTGTTTTCAGTGGTGTTATATAACTCTCAAAAGTTGAACTCCAGATAATTATTAGGTATTCCAAATGGGAGTGAACTAGGGAGAAGTAAACTGACCTCAATAGATATTTTGGCACAGTATAACTTAGTCTCCTAAGAACACCCACTGGTCCGATAATTTTTTTGCGTATATATTCAATGTGCTCATGCCATGAAAGCTTCTCGTCTATAATCAGACCGAGAAATTTAATTTTACTAGAGTATTTCATAGTGTTATTTCCAAAAGATATTTCTTTTTTGGTGTTATCAAGCACCTTACATTCATCAATCCACATGAAAGACGATTTATACAAATTGAGGGTCAACTTATGGCAAGATAACCATTCGGCCAAGCACTGGAGATCTTCTTTGATGTTCTGGGAGATGGCGTCACGTGTTTCTCCAAAGTATACAATTGTTGTGTCATCCGCCCTTCCCCCCTAATATTTATGTTCACTAAGGAGTTTATGTAAATGACGAAAAGGGTGGGTCCTAGGATCGATCCCTGTGGTACACCACAGGTAACTTTAATAATAAACAATCTTCTTTGACGTTAGATTTCATCTCGCACCACTGTTATCATAATAGGTATTTTATTCAAATTTGTGTTGCCAAATGATTTGGAGAATTATATGGAATATCATTTGGTCGGTGTCACAGGTCCGCATGAAACCGGGGTGTATGCCCACAAAATTTCAATGTCAATCAGGTAGAAGAAACCGAACATCTAATGCTACAGAACGACCATATATTCTCAAAAAACAAAGAAATACATTGATTGAAGAATGTGAGAAATATTTAGAAGAAAGAACTGCTACTACAAGACAGGTGGAACTTGGATACACTTTATCTGGAAGTTCAGGAAGGTACTTATTTCAATTATCTCTATTACAAATTGTCTCCATTTATTAGGTACCTCATATAATCATAGCAAACTTATTGCACCTATTGGTGTTAACGAAACAAGATGTATGTATTCGTTCGTTTGTTTACTCAAAAGTGACGTCATTTGCTCCGATTGGTGTTCAACATATCATGGCGAATTGCCATATTTTATAGTGTTATTTTATCAAAATAATTATCAATCTCTCACTTAATGAAAAAATAAATGCGTGCTTTGTATTCCAATACTCAAGTTTCACTAAATAAATATATGATTTTAGTGATTTTTAGTTACTGTCATCATGCCAATTAATAATAATAATAGTTTATTGGTTCTTTAGATTATGTCTACCGTAATATAGAACAAGTCAGTATAGTACAGTATCAGTTATAAAATTTTACATAAAATAAATTAATATTTTAAACATTTTTCACAAATTGTGGTCAATATAATTAATATACTTAATGATTTAACTAAGCGCATGAAAGCATGCAAAAAAGGACTTGCATAATACAGAACAAGTCAGGTGTCAGAAACAGTTTTTCCAAGCGAATTTTCGACAATACAAATAAGAGACTTATATTACAAACACATTACAAATTATACATGAGAATATCTAAAAGCAAGAAAATCAAGTAGTTTAATAAAAGATAAAATATGAAAATATACGTACATACATAAATATACAATCAGTTAAAATTGTTGACTCTTACAATTGACGAGGAATAAATTGCGTATGGAAATTATTTTTTCCTTTGTATACATTTTCTGTCTTGGAAAACTAAACGTGTGTAATAAAATTTGAACGAATATTGCACTGAAATATCTTTTTTTGCATGGATTCTCTCATATTCTATCAAGAATAATTTTTAAGGGAACGATTTTGAATGAGTTATGCATTGAATAGTTTTTATTCCGTGCATGAATTGTCTTATGTTTTAGCAAGTCTTCATTGAAACAAAAAAATTTGGAACAAATTCGGCATTGAAATGGTTTTCCCCCTTTATGAATTCCCTCGTGTTTTGATAAATAAGCCTTTTGAAGAAAACATTTCGAACAAGTTTTGCACCGAAATATTTTTTCTCCTGTATGAATTATCTCATGTCTTGTACAATTTTCTTTGGAAAAAAAAAAATTTGGAACAAATTTTGCATTGAAATAGTTTTTCCCCGTATGAATTCTCTCATGTTTGACAGTCTTTGAAAAAACGATTTGGAACAAATTTTGCATTGAAATGGTTTTTCCCCAGTATGAACTTGTTTATGAGATATGAGGGCGCTCTCATGAACAAACGATTTTGAACAAATTTTGCATTGAAATGGTCTTTTCCCAGTATGAACTCGTTCATGAGATATGAGGCCACTCTTACGCACAAACGATTTTGAACAAATTTTGCACTGAAATGATTTTTCTCCTGTATGAATTCTCTCATGTCTTGAACAATTGCCTTATTAGTAAATGATTTTGAACAAATTTTACATTGAAATGGTTTTCCCCTGTATGAATTCTTCCATGCCGCAACATATTTTGTTTCGTAGTAAATGACTTCGAACAAGATTTACACTTGAACAGTTTGTCTTCTGTATGAGTTTTCTCAAATATTTCTGCTAAATTTACTAGAAGTGTATTTAAATTGATGGGTTTCTTCTCTGGGTGAATAATGTGACCATTCTTTGATTTATTAGTGATTGGGTTTTATCCTTGTACTGTTGTTCTTTTTTGCATATTTTCCGTGTCTTCTATTGGTATTTTGTTGAAGGGAATCTGCAGAAAAAAAATAGTAGAAATTCGAGATAATTTTGTTCAATGCAATGTTTATATAAGAAATAATACAGAACTATGCTTATAGTATAGTAAAACATCTGACTATATAACAATTAGTGAGTTCTAATTGAATTTATATTGTTTTTTTAATTATTTTTATTGTGGAATGTTTTTTAATCACATTTTATCTAGAGTATATTTTTTATGTATGTATGAACCTATGCAACTATGACTTGTCCCATCTATATAATATGTAGCAAAACGGATTAATAAAATCTATCTGATCTATAGTTTTCTTTTTGGCTAATCCATTGTTTTTTTTACAATTCTTGTAGATATCTCCCAAAAATAGTATTTTTCAGAAAAACTTTACAATTTTATATATATAAATATTCTTTGCAAAAAAGTAAAGTATGTTACATTCATATATGAAATCTCTTATGAAAATGAAAACCTCTCAATTTCATATCTACATGAGCACGGTGAAGTAAATTATTTATTTATTTATAGTAATAATACATCCAACAGACAAAAGAGTCCAATTATAGGAATATGTAACGTAAAATTTGTGGAACACAGTATACTTATTCTAGGTTTATATGTTAACAATAACTGATAAAATTACAATACTTAAATTACATTTCAATTTGAGATGAGCCTATATAAAGTTTGTTTGAATTGGGATGCATTTGAAAATAATATATCCACTGAGGGAAGATTGTTTAGACATCTACACATTTGATTTAGACAATTATAGAAATGATGTTGGGAATTCGGTACATCAATACGAAAGGTAAGGTTCATCTAGAGGCTAAATGAGAAATATTGAAGTTCAATAAAGATAGTAATGTGGATGAATCGATTTCATTGTGAATAAGTTTATGAAAGAAAGTAAGGTCGGAAATTTCACTAAGTTTTCTCAAAGAAACCATATTGAATTAATTCAAGAGAAGATTATACTCACAGTGTCTTTCTGGGTATGAACTTTGAGATAAATGAATTTCAGAAATCTACGTTGAACATTTTCTAGTCGGTCAATGTATTTTTTATGATGCGGGTTCCATATCTGGCTGCCGTATTCCAATTTTGATCTCACCAAAGCAAAAAATATGCATTTAATTGCTTCTGGTGATTTGAATTCTTTGCAATTTCGTATGACAAATCCAAGACGCATTGATTTATTTGTGAATTCCTCTATGTGTGACGAAAATGTTAATTTCGATCAAACGTTATTCCTAGATCCCTACATTCAGATACCCTCGTAATGATGGTATCCTTCAATAAATAATTTTGGACAATTGGATATCTACGTGATTGTCATAATTTTGCATTTGCTAATTTCAGTGGTAAGTTATTCGAGTCACACCATTCAACTAAATTATTTATGTCGTGTTGTAATGTGGTACAGTCCGTAGTGTCTTGAATTTCTCCATAAGGTTTCATATTGTCTGCGAAGAGAAGTTTTTTTGATTTTATGGAGTCACAAATGTCGTTTACAAACATAAGAAATAAAAGTGGCCCCAGGTTTGAGCCCTGCGGCACACCAGAACAGGCGATAAATTCAAAGATTTTTTCCCCTTCATATTCCAAAAACACATTTCTGTTCAAGAGGTAACATTTCAGGAGATTTTGGAGTTTTGCAGAAATTCCAAATCGACTCGGAAGTAATTTATGGGAAACTCTGTCGAGCGCCTTACTGAAATCAGTGCAAATGATGTCCACCTGATTTCTATCATCTAAGGATTTTGAAACATATTGAGTAAGTGTACATAGATTCGAAACAGTGCTAAGTGCTCTCATGACTCCATGTTGGAACTCAGAGTGATCTGGAAATTTTATGCAAATGCGTGAGGTATTCCATAGTTTAGGAAATCGGTCAGTATGTAACATTTTATTGTAAATTATTTGTAGGGGTCCACATAGGTAAGTTATATACTTTTTGCCAACTTTGGCAGGAGACGGTATTTTTTTATTTATTTATTCATAAACGGGTAAACCATTCAACAATTAACTATAATAATAATAATTTCAACAAATTAATTAATTACTAAAAACTTAAACTATAACTTAAACTAAACAAGGATAGCACACCATCTGGTATCAGATTTGATGTGATTTGAGTGCGCTTTTGAAGAGAACCAATGAACTTCCAAAGACATCTACATTGAGTGAATTAAATGTGGTTATCATACGAGATATAGGAGAATACTTTCCATAATTACATCTATGCAGATATGTGGTAAAGGTCTGAATTGTTCTGGTAGCCCTTACATAAAGAGCAAATCTAAAAAGCAAGTTAGGACAGGTGACCAAGTTGTTAACAATTTTGTAGGTTAGTATGAGTATGCGCCTTGTATGCAATTCTTGAATATTCAACGTTTCACGCATATGGCTAGCAGAAAATTCAGTTCTAGGGACCCCCAACTTATGCGAGAGACGAAGTAGAAATTTATTTTGAACCATTTCAATTCTGTGAATATGATTTTTTTTATGATGGTGACCATACATTGGATGCATATTCGAGAGTTGGCCTCACCAAAGTGTTGAACAAATAAGTTAGAGTGTTTATATTTTTGAAGTCTCTTGTGTGTGATTTATGAAACCTAACATTTTCAACGTGTATTTATATGATCCTGATGTAGACCAAAGTTTAGTTTACTGTCCATTATAACTCCCAAATCTCTAATATTGAATACTTCTTCCAATTCGTTGTTATTAATATGGTAGTTGAAGCATATCTTTTGACGTGTTTTGTGGAAAGTGATTGATTTACATTTTGATAAGTTGAGGTATAGGTCATTTTTTGAGCACCATCTTGCAATATTATCCAAATCAGATTGAAGCATTTCACAGTCCGTTATTGAGCAAACTTGTTTAAAGAGTTTCAAGTCATCGGCAAATAACATGAACTGACTATGTTTTATTTCATTTTCTATATCGTTTATGAAAATGTTAAACTGCTATGGACCAAGATGACTTTTCTTTGGAACACCAGAATGCACTATAATATCTCTTGATATATAACCCTTTAATCTAACCTTTTGTGTTCTCTCATTCAAGTAAGATGCTAGCCATTGTAAAATGTTTCCATAAAACCCTATTGCTTCCAATTTCATGCATAAAAGAGAGTGGTTTACAGTGTCGAAAGCCTTGGAGAAGTCTGTGTATATAGCATCTACTTGACATCGATCCTCCGAGGCCTCCAGTGTATCCTGTACGAATGGTAACAGATTTGTTGAAGTAGACCTACCCTTTATGAACCTATGCTGCTCATCTATGAATACTTGTGTTAACCTACATTTTATCTGACTGCAAATGATGTGTTCAAAAAGTTTTGGGCTTGTGCTCAAAATACTGGGTCTGTAATTTCGGATATTGGTTTTATCACCACTTTTGAAAATTAGCATAATATAACTACATTTCCATCTCAAGGGGAATGTACCTGTTTGTAGAGATCTTTGGAACAATCTAAGCAGTGGAACTGCTAAGGTAAACCTACATTTTTTTAGTATGATTGGAGGAACATTATCTGGGCCAGAACTCTTTCTAATGTCTAAGGAGTTCAAATTTTCCAAAACATCTTGTACTGAAATGTTGCATTGGCTTATATTTAACTTGTCATTATGTTCTGAAAGAGGCTCAAAATTCATATCATTTCTTTTGTAAACTGATTGGAAATGGTCAGCAAAAAGATCCACTATATCGTCACCAGCGTTCACGTAATTATCATCTAGATGCATATTTTGGGGTACCGAGTGATCATTTCTCTTAGTGTTTATGAAAGTCCAGGAGTTTTTAATGTTGTGTATTCAGTTTTTGCAATGTATGATACGTAACAATCTCTGGTGAGTGTCTTGCATTGTGATCTAAGATTGGAAAATACCAAATAATCCTCCCATGAATTTGAGAACTTGTATTGCCCATGAGACTCCTTTTTCTCTATGATAAGTTTTTTCAAATCTGGGGAAAACCACCGTAGAAATTTGGATGCACTGTAGTGCACTTGGGGAACAAAGTGATGAAAGGCGGTGTATAAAGTATCATATAAATTATCTAATGCTATATCCAATTCAACACCATCATGCAAAATATCCTCCCAATTGATATTAGATAAAAAATAATTTAAAGTTTGCTCTCTTGAAGTCATAATATTGATGTTCAAATTGGAGGGTTGGTATTTCAGTGTTTAGATTTGAAGTTGCTTGAATTGCAGGATGGTGCTGATCACAAGGAAGTAGAGTGTTATCTGCATAATTAACCAATACATTTTTCTCTTGTGAGAAAATCAAATCTAAAATTACACTATTACAATTTTTAATGTCACTGAGTTGATACAAATTATGAAATGCGAAACTGTCACTTATTATTTGTGCAGGAGTGATGTTACTTGTATCCACTAGTACTCCTAGTTCATCATTTGTCCATTTGGCTTTGGATAGGTTATAATCACCAAATAAGTATTACTTTTGGGATTGATGAGATTCTAGTAATGAATCAACGTTTGTGCAATGGTCCTTGAAGATGCTGATATTAGAGGAGGGGGGAATATATACTCCGCCAATTAAAATAGTTGTTCCGTTGAGTTTGACAGATATGTATAAGTCTTCTACGTTATTTAGGGAAGTATGAATATGATTGGAAATTACATGTTTTTTAACAGCAATCAAACCCCCCCCCCCCCCAATTTTGGAAATAGTTCATTCACACCTATCTTTCCTGTATACGTTGTATTGAGACAAACCTAACTCAAGAGTTTTTAATGTTCTCATTTAACCAAGTTTCCGTCAGGACAATTATATCATGGTCACAGTCGCTTAGGCTACACAGTAAGCTGTCCAGTTTGGTGCGTACTCCACAAACATTCTGATAATAAATTGATATATGACTATTAGAGGTAAGCAGTATTTGGATTACCCGTTTTATTTAGTTTTTTCGGCGGCTATCATCAGTGCTAACGATTTTAGGTACACCTTGTACATATCTAATAGTTAAGTTTGTCTCACCACGTGATTTCCTTTGCTCTAGCTGGTTACGTAGTTGTTTCAGGAAGTTGCGCTGAGCAATGGTCATGTCAGCACTGATCCTGATATCTTCTTTTGAGCATTTGTTCTTGTTCTTCAGCAAGTGTAGAGCTAATCTGTGGTCATCCAAAATTATTTTTATGTGTCTTGGCCTATCACATACTCTTCCTATGCGAAAGGCCCTGAAGGAAAAGTCGCTAGATTACTTTTCCTTCAGGGCCTTTCTTTCCAAAGTTGTCAAAAAGCATATAACTTACCTATGTCGACCCCTAGAAATAATTTACAATAAAATGTTACATAATGACCGATTTCCTAAACTATGGAATACTTCACGCATTTGCCCTGTTCATAAGTCAGGAAAGGCAAATGATATTACCAACTACAGACCAATTGTGCTGATATCAATCTTCTCAAAACTTATTGAAATCATCCTGTCGGATCTAATCTAGAATAAAATTGCCAGATCGCTCTCTGAGTTCCAACATGGAGTAGCACTGTTTCGAATCTATGTACACTTACTCAATATGTTTCGAAATCCTTAGATGATAGAAATCAGGTGGACGTCATTTACACTGATTTCAGTAAGGCGCTCGACCATAAATTACTTCCGGTCGATTTGGAATTTCTGCGAAACTCAAAAACCTTCTGAAATGTTACCTCTCTAACAGAAATGTGTTTGTTGAATATGAAGTGGAAAAAATCTTTGAATTTATCGCCTGTTCTGGTGTGCCACAGGGCTCAAACCTGGGGCCACTTTTATTTCTTATGTTTGTTAACAACATTTGTGACTCCATAAAATCAAAAAAACTTCTCTTCGCAGACGATATGGAACTTTATGGAGAAATTCAAGACCCTACGGACTGTACCACATAACAACACGACATAAATAATTTAGTTGAATGGTGTGACTCGCTAGACATTTTGTTGATGCTTTTGAGATTTCTTCAGTACTAATGTCGTAAAAAGTTTGCGGAAAACTGAAATTGTTTGGGGTATCTGGTAGTTCATGTTGACTATTAATATAATAGGCGGTATAGTTACTACTAAAATGTGCAGCAAATGCGTCAACAATTTCCTTTGGTGTAGAAAGACTGATATCGTTGAAAATCATTTGCCCTGGAATTCGGTTATTATTTTTCTTTGAATTAATAAACGCCTAGAAATGATTGGGGTTGGATTTCAAATTGTTTTGGACTCTCGATGAAGGTTTTATATGCCGCTATTTCTTTTTTTATAGTTCTACGTAGGTCCTTGATTTCTCGAGATGGAACAAGACTTCGTTTTTTTATACATATGAGAGTATGATATTTCATTTTAATTTTATTAATTATGTTCGTGGTATACCAATGTGGATACGTGTGGCGCCTGTTTCTCTTCAAGGGTACACATTGGGATACCACTGACTGCAACACATTATCAAATTCTTCACTGGTCACGTCTGGATCATCTATTGTTACCAAAAACTCCCAGTTTATTTCATTGATTTCATTGTCATTTTGGGGTAATCTATCTTTTAGAATATGGCTGAAACCCTTTTCTTGGTACATCTAGGGATAATGAAACCGACAAGCAAGGGTGATGCAAATCAACTGGCACCAGAGATTCTAGTTCCTCTGCCACCTCACAATCATGTTCATCTGAATAAATTACAAGGTCTAAAATTCTTCGGTTATGATTCAAAATACGGTTTCTTTGAGACAATGCGGCGAAATCTACGAATGAGTGAAAACTGTCCAAGAGGTTTGACAATTGGCCAGTTTCATAATAATTTTGTATTTCAGTAATTTTAAAGTCACCAATAATTTACGACTGGCTAATTTGAGGAAGTGTTCCTAAATATTAGAAAAATACTTCATATTCAATTAGGTTCGTATTGTGTGGTATATAAACTACTAGTATATTAATGGTTTTGTACTGACTGTAATGTAAATCTATACCTAATAAGTCCATTTTCTGGATTGGAGACACTATGTTGATACTGTCAGATTCGTAATGGTCACTATCCACGGCTAGGATAACATCGCCTCAACGTTCTCCATAGGTACGATCACTCCAATAAAATGTGAAGTTGTTCGGAAATAGTTCATTGTTTTGAACTCCATCTCTGAGTAATGGCAATAATTTTGTACTCACTAGCTAACAAGTTATTTAATAAAAACTTTTTAACAAAAAATTAAACAGACAAAATACAGAACTGAAAAGTAAAAAATAAAATAAACCTTAGTCTCAATAACTAAGCTCCTAAACTAATGTAAATAACTAATTTTGAGTCGGCGCCAAACAAACAAGCAAATGAATTAGGTAAGGCGTAAAATGATGTCATCGAGTTGGGCGGTGAAATTCTCATAATTTTTTTGAAGTAATTTAATGATCTTCGTTGATTGTTTGTTTGGCGCCGACTCAAAATTAGTTACTTACATTAGTTTAGGAGCTTAGTTATTGAAATCTACTAATTACTAACTGCTTGTTTTTTGATTACTTTCAAAATACTTACTTACCCACCTTACTTCAACTATTACCAGTTAAATAATATGATTATCTACTTTTACTATTTGTTGTAATATAAATTATTTTTGTTGTTTTGGTTAGTTGATTTCATTACTTTGTATATCATTCCATCCTCTCATAGAATATAATGATTGTGATAATGATACTAGCGATTTGTCATTGTCAACTACATATGTGTGCCAATGTTCACAAGTGAAAAATCAATTATCCCCTATTTTTCTACCCGTAAGGGTGGATAATTCATAAATCATCCAAATCGAAGATCCCAGTACAAAGTTATGCCTGATAGAATCGGTTAACGGACTAGAATTCAGAGGGTGAGTGATCAATATCCTTAATTTTGCTACCCTTAAGGGTGGATTTCATCTTTTAAATTCAAATGGGACCAACTTCGGAGTACACCCTATCCACTGAGAAAAGAATTATTGGAATCGGACGCCTCAGTAAAAAGTTATGCGTGATCATACATAAAAAAAAATTATAAAAAAAAATATATACGCGTCGAATAGTCAGTTAAAAAGGAATGGGTTTTGGAATTAAGTCCGCGGCAGTTTTGGTAGAGAATTGATAAGGTATAACTTTGATTGATGGATGTATTAGCTAGTTTTTTTGTAATATTTTCGGGATGCCATTCTTGTAGCTTATAAACAGGTCCTGTTCTCCATTGGTTCTTCGTTCTCCAAGTTTGTCTCAGTTTTTGATAATGCTCCCGTTGCTTTATGGTGAGATCACCCCGTATTTGATATTTGTTGAATGCTCCAGAGTTATGAAGTATCCTGTTGGATAGAGTCTTAGCGTCATCAGGATTTGGACAAGTAAGTTTGATGGGCCGTATCTTGTTGTTCTGGCGAGTACCCAGACGTCTGGGTGAAAGTGATGTAGTATCGCAAGTGGGTAAGATGAAGTTAATTAGGTTTTCAACTACCGATTTCGAGTCAGGGACATCTGGGATTGCAAATACTATGATATTACTTTCACGTTGCTTGATTTCATTCATTTCCGATACTATCTCTATCATATCGAGGGAATTACCTTTGGAATCACAGACTTTTTTTACAATTCACTGACCTTTTCCGTGAGAGTGTTTATTTCTTTTTTGTAGTTGTTTTCGAGTACCGCTATGCTGTCTTTTATCTCGTCCAGTTTTTGTTCGAAATTGCCCAGTTTTTCATCCAGTATTTTGAGGATCCCAGCTGAGACACTCTCTGCTAGTGTTTTTATGACAGATTTATCTTGGCATAGTTGTTTTAACATCACGTCAGCCACAGTTCTAGCCTTATTGATCTGATCACGTGTAAGCGGCATTTTTCAATTCAGTCGGAAGAAGGATATTATCAAGATTAAATACCTCTTTTTCGACGGAACTACACTTTTAGTTCACCAAACACACCAAAGCATTAATCACAATATATCGACTGATTAATAATGTTAAAGCGGAGCAGATTTTTTGAACATGTGTCACACGCTACTACAAAACAGATATTTGCAGATAATACATTAATTTATTTACCGTGGTTAACATTAATTTATTTACCGTGGTTAACCTACTAAAAACCAAGAAATCACAATATTTTGAGAATCGCATTGATGAAAATAGGAGTAATGCAGAAGAAATGTGGAAAACACTAAAAAAATTGATAAAAGGTGAAAAAAATAAGTTAAACTACAAATGTATCAATTTTGGCACAGACACCGTAGCTCAAAACAAACTTGAAGCAGCTAAAATGTTCAATGAATTCTTTACTGAAAGTATAAAAATTATTTCCTATCAGATTACACCTGAATCTGAATGGAATCATGAAAATTTGCCATTAATAACTAGTAACTTTGTAAAATTTGAAAATGTTATTCTTACAGAATTGAAAAATATTATTTTTTCTCTTCCGAACAAAGGCAGTGTCGAAGAAGTAGTCAATATAAAATTTTTGAAAGAAACATTTTATACAATAGGATATGCATTTCTCAATCTCATCAATGTTTCACTTACATCAGGAAACATTCCTGAGAATCAAAAAATGAGCACTGTAATTCCTATCCCTAAAATTAACAACGCAACTGAAGTAACAGATTTCAGAGGAATAAACACGTTGCCAATCATCGAAAAAATCTTAGAAATCATTGTACATCAACAATTGTCAAAGTACTTCGAAACTAATCAACTTATAATTGGTAATCAGTCAGGTTTTAGAGAACAGCATTCATGCGAAACCGCCTTACAATTAACGATATCAAACTGGAAGCAAGAAATAGATAAGGGTAACTATATAACTGCAGTTTTTCTTGATTTCAAAAGAGCCTTTGAAACCATTGACAGAAAAATGCTACTAACAAAACTAAAATATTACGGTATTGAAGGTAATGTGTTGAAATGGTTTGAGCAATATCTAAACAATAGGTCTCAGAAATGTAAAATAGAGAAATCGTTCTCTAGTGAGCTGGCTAATGATATAGGGGTGCCACAGGGCAGTGTCTTGGGGCCTCTCCTATTCATTATCTACCTGAATGATATCAATTTCGTAAGGGGCTATGATTTTCTTAACCTTTTTGCAGACGATACTTTGGTAGCATGCTATGGTAGTGACTAGAGTGAAACGTTAACGAGACTAAATCATGTTTTAAACTCATTCGAAGCATTTTTGAAAACTAATAAGATGAAATTAAATTCAAATAAAACAAAGGCAATGATCCTGGGTACAAAATACAAATTGAAAAATATAAACCATCAACATTTGCACATTAAAATAGAAGGTGAAAATCTGGAATGGGTAAAGGAATTTAAATATCTAGGTTTTATGATAGATTGAGTTTTAAAAGTCACTGCGATTACATCTGTAAAAAAAAAAGTTATTCTTTCTATCAAGAGTATCCCATAACATGTCTCTCTTTTCCAACATAACCATCTATAGGACAATAATACAACTCCACTTTGACTATTGTGCTAGCTTACTGTACCTTTTGGACAAGAACTGTTTAATGACCTTACAAAAACTTCAAAATAGGGGTATGAGAATCATTCTGCAATGCAATAAATATGTTCCAATTGATCAGATGTTACGAACTTTGAACTGGCATAACGTAAACAAACGACTGTTTTTCATGACAATGGTGCTCATTTATAAAATAACAAAAAAGTTAGTTCCAAGTTATCTTAGTTCATTAATTACGTATAATAATGAGATCCACACTTATCCTACAAGAAACGTGAACAATTTCCATATAGCTCGAACTCGAAATACAAGCTCAATGAAAACATTATTCTTCAAAGGCTTAAATGATTTCAATAACCTCTCAAATGAAGTGAAAAATTCACTGTCTTTAAACACATTCAAAAATCGTTTGAATGAATTCATTTCACCACTGTACATGTGAAAAGATGAATTATGGAAGGCATGTGTATGAGTGTGTGCTATGCTACCCATGTATACTGAGTGTACATGAGTACAATATATATTAACTCAATCTCTGATGATTGTGACACTATAGGTGTATTTTTGTATATATTTTTATGTTTTTTTTCTTTATATTCTAGTATTTTCTTTTGTTTAGCATTAAATATTTTTATTACTAATTACAAATATTAGAAATGTATGTAAATTAGGATGTTTCCTATTTCAAATAAAGATTTCATTATTACTATATACTATATTTGGAAAAATATAGTATGTTGTTTTATACATATCAAAATGAAAAACAAATCTATCATATCAACAATTCTAGAACAATTTTTCTACAAGTCAAAACATTCTTCCAAAAGCCATATTGAACATTTTTGAAAGAAAAAAAATTCCCGGTTGATACAGTGTGTCTCACTTCTCATGGAAACACACCCGTATCTTCTGTAATTATTGGAGTAGTATTCTGAAATGTTCACGATTGTCAGAAATACCGAGGATGAGTCTAAATCTCTTCTGGGGTTAACATGAGTGATATACACTGCGCGCCAGGGGTGATAAATAGAACGATTTTTGCGTAAAATAATATTAGGATGCAAGATAGGCTCAAAATTCTTGAGGATTATATGTGTATATATATATATATATATATATATATATACATACAATGTTTTGTTTTTGTTCTGTGATTTCTGTTTATATTTTTAGTGTTAGTGACAAAATCTTATGTTCCTCGTAACATTTTAATTGCAAATAAATATCTATCTATCTACCTATCAAAATGACCACATACACTCATACAAAGTCTCATGCCATATACTAATGACAGGAATATGACATAAGTATTTTCCACTCGCTTTGTTGCCGACTTATTTACTTTGTTACACGAGGGCATTATATTGATATTTTAAAATTTGCAACTCTATAAAGTATAGTATTGAACCTATTTGTCAATATCAAGATGAAAACAATTTTCAGGTTCTTTATTATGCATATTCCAGCTTAATGGAAACATTTCTTTAGCAAATTTTATGGAGTATAAAAAAGGTTCAGTGATATTTTCAGCTGCCTAGCTTCTTTTAGTTGATATTTACAGTCAGAGTGTAAACTCAGAGCTCGAGTCACAGATAAGCTATTGATGACTTTGATTCAAACCCAGGTAACATTCTGATGAAATGTTACTTACTGAGTGAACCCCGACAACATTTATCTGTGACTGAAGATATACTCTCATCACTAGAAATAAATTATTAAATGAAAAATATCACCTTTGAAATTCATGAAGATTACTTGGTTACTTTTTTGTTCCCTTGATTATAATAGCGAGGTCTGAATAAGACTTGTATTCACTTTTTCCAGGCGATTTTTCCTCAAATATTTCAGGTTTGACATTTTCATAAATAATATCAATGTCATCCTCAGTTTTAAGTGTCTTTTGTCAATCCAGCATAATTTGTGAAAAAAATCGCCAGAGATATTGGAGTCACTCATTTTAATTTTTTATTTCAAGCTCCTTATTAAATGGTTGTTTTCAGGATTTTTGTTAGCACAAACACTTTGATCCATCACAATGATATTCATATAATGATTCAAATAATATCAAGAAACAACATTTTGATCTGAGTGATAAGAAGAGTGACTATGAATGGGGTCTTTATCTAAAACCAGGACGAAAATGATATGATCAGGCCAAACATATAGACCAATTATTATGTCCTTTCCCTGAAAGGACTAAAAAAAAACTGAAAAGATAGGCCGTCGAGTTTTTTATACCCAAACCAGCATGTTATCTAACAGGACAATCATGTAAGATGGCTCTGCACCAATTGGTGTTAAGGCTAGAGAAAAAAAAAAAAAGAAACTGCATTATGTACCTTTCTAGACGCCTGCTTTGAAAGTATGGTATCTGCGGCTAAGAGGAGAAATATAGATGCAACCTAGAAATATAGGTGAATGAATACTTTTATAGCTACAAAACCGACAGGTCCTAACTAATATGTCTGAGGATACCATGCATGTAAAAAATGCCACACCCCCCTCAGGGCTATAGTAAGCCCTCCTTCCCTACTGTGGGACATAGTGGATGAAACACTGATATCTTTGAACACTCAGGGATATTATCCCCAAGGGTATGCAAATGATATTATTGTCCTCGTACAGGGAAAATATGCCCAAACTTCCTCTGAGCTGATGCAATAGGAAATCTTGAAGGCAAACCCAAACAAAACTACACTCATTACTTTAACATGCAAACAAAATCTGGAGAGCATTCAACTCCCCAAATTCTTAGGCAAATTGTCGATATATATTCTTAGCGCAGTCCTTAGGTAAGAAACTAACTTGGAATGCACATCTGCAACATGTGATACACAAAAGCAAATTGTCTTTCATGACATGCAGAAGAGCTCTTGGCAAGACCTGAGAAATGAAACAAAATTATTCTAAAAACATACTAGTTTGTCCAAGAAAAAATACTAAGAATCAAATTATACCAACGATAACACTGTTTAACCTCAAAAATATGCTTTGAACATATAAAGGGATACAGAGTGGGGGCAATGGGTGCACCCTTCCCCACCCCCCCAAGCACGATAAAAGCATTATTTAACAAATTTAAAAAAAAAATCGTCATTAGGACATCACTATATTTACTAGAGTCATTATTAAGGCATCACTACTATATATTTTCTAGAGTCATTATTAACGCATCACTACTATAATAAAAAAAAGCTTGAGAGCGTAGGGTCCGCACCACAACACATTATTAAAATAAATATTAGATGATCATAAAAACGGTAAATGTATCGTCGTGCTCATGCTTCCTGAAAATAGCTGTAATAAAGAAAAACGCGGCGGTCTCATACTGTTTCAGAGATATAAGTATTACAGCTATTTTCAGGCCACAACACATTATTAAAATAAATATTAGATGATGGTACTACCGACAACCTTTAAAGGTGCATTAGTCAACATCACTTTTAAATTGTGCTTAAATATATTTAAAAATCGAAAAGTTGAACCTGTTATATCAAATGGCACTTTTATACAACAATATTAAGTTTATGTAAAAACATGTTTACCCTGAAAATCCCAACTTTAAATATCACAATTATGCTAAAATACAGAATACGGGCCCTGTTCCAATTGGGTAAATGATCGTTACATCTCTTTGGACATTCCCATAAATTTGAAATTTTCGGAAACACTAAAACATAAAATAGGTTTTTTACTGATTATTTTCTTTATGTTTATGATACGTCTAAAGTTACGTTTATGTTGACTAAATGCATTAGCGAAAACTTTTGAAGATTTAAAATTACCTTTACATCTCTTCCAAACAAGACATTCCTTTAAAATTCATGTTGATTTAAAAACAGCACCTAAATCAAATTTCCTGTTGAAGGAAACCACCAGGTGGATATAAATTTGTTTTTCTCTAGGGTCTTTTCATTCTCTCTTAAATCAAGGGGTTTTGAAATTTTCCTCTGAACTTGCTCAGGGGGATCACTATACAGTTCAAAATTTTGAATATGATTTCCGTAGCTCTTTCTTTACTATTTTCGCCATTTAATATATCGTGAATAGCGTCACCCTGATTCCCACCCATTTTTTCCATCTTCCTCAAAATAAGTCAATGAAATTATTGCTTCACAATTTAAGATATTCTAAAGCCATAGTTTGTATTTTACGTTTTCCTTTTGGAAAATAGATCTAGATCTCAGTCTAGTTGTGCCTTGTGCTTGTGTGCTGTCATGAGTCATGAGGGACGCTGAACTTTTTGATTGTGCTAAAAAGACAGACAAAAATGTTCACCGGTGCGCAAGCATCATGTCATCTTCTTGGGAATTAAAATAAGAATTTCCCTCTGGTAGCGATTCTTGAAACTATACATAAGTACATTGTTTACTTTTGGAAACATTAATGTTTACATGATTTTAGCCATTGTTTAGTTAAAACTTGTCGAATCTCTTGTGATTGACATTTAATGAAATTCTGGTTCACCTGGGGCTCAATTCTTGAAATTGTAGGACATTTTTCTCCCGAGAATTATTTCATACTTTCAAATTCTCTTGAGAAATTTGATACGTAGGAATAGCTACATCCAAGAAGGAATAGAGAGAGAGATACGTAGGAATAGTTATTCTTGGACGAGTTAGGGATGTGTTTCCAAAAGGTTATGTAAGTACGTGGCCAAACTCAAAGGGGTGATTCTAAGACGAAAAGTTTTCATAACCAAAGGTCCGGTAATGCTTTGTTTTCAAGATACAAGGTGTCAACATTTTTAAAAGAAATAGTTTTTTCCTGAATATTCTTCAGCCGAATTTATTGAAATTTGGCAGTGTTATTTAGCCTTGAGTACAGGTATAATTGCAAGCACCAGAGTTTTTAGACATCTTAGTTATACTCAGGAGCTGCCGTTTCCTAAATGACAGATTGTACCAGATTAAAAGAAGAAAATGTACTAAATCGAGAAAAATTGTACTCTTTTGCGATTGACTTTGAAAAAATTAATTTGACATTTCCCGACTCCACATAGTTGGAGAGAGAGAGGGAGCACTCATTTAGCTCATATCATCGTGGCAACATTGAAAATCAAAAGAATCGCACTGACGTTGACTTTCCATTGTGCGAAAAATATACAAGCAAACTCTATAGGCCTTTTCACGACACGTTACTCGCAAGCGTATCCGCCAAGTTGAAAAAACGAGTAATATGAAAATTTCGAACACTAACTTTCTTGCTTGTTTTTTTAGCACATCAACTACGGATTATAGCGCATATTAACAGGTTATACTCGTATAAAGTGTCCGAAGAATATAGCGCACATTGGGGACGGGGACGGAAGAACAAAAAACAGCATAGAACATAATAACAGAACGGTAATGCTTCTTATATCTGTCAAATTATTTTAAAAATAATTGTCAATTGTCGACGTATCTGGTAGAAACGTTCACACCCAAACCACACTGCTAGGCACTCTCTATTTGTGAATATAATTTTTGAGTATCCGTTAACGCTCTCGACGCATGCGCACAGTTTGCAGAAGGGTGGCCCTCACTGGAAGTGTCAACAGATACTATCTGTTTTTTGGCATACAAAATTTCGAGGCATGGTGTTTCACCCAAAGGTCTCTCAAAACTCTGAATGATTTTTCCTGAATATCTTCCCATAGAAACATTGCGTCTTTTTTCAAATGCATCCTTAGTGATGCTGTTTTTTCTACAAATTTCCCCACATAAGTTACAAGCCCTAAGAATCTCGGTACATCTTTTACATTAGAAGGCTTTGGTAATTTTTTTATGGCATCCACTTTCGACTCATCTGGTGTTATACCAAACTCAGAAATTTTATGACCAAGGTATTTTACCATTGACACACAGATCTTACACTTGTGAAACACAATGAAACATAATGACAATTTTTGCTCTCTAATGTTCATATTTAAAAATCGACATTTATTCACAATAATACAATTAATTCAACACACATATTTGATCATTTATTGAACACAAAATGGTACCAGTAATACAAAATTTTTAAGAGAAAATGATACAAAGATAAATTAGGATAACATAATATTAAACAATAATACTAATAAAAAAGCAAGTATGAAAGACATTAATTAAAAGTTGAATACAGTATGTGTAGAAAATTTAGGAGCATGTTGCTGACGTCAAAATAAGAAGAAAAGTTCCTATAAACATATGTCCGCAAGTTATTCGTTTCTAAGTCTGTATCACGTTTTCTAGTGGAAAAATCGATTTTTCTACCATTTTTGTTTAAAAAATATATTCTTGGTAGAGGTTGCTGCGAACAACTGTTTTCGAGTTATTGGGATTTGAATTAATCAATGCAAGTGATTTTGAATGACAAGATTTTTAAATCCAAAATTAATTTAGTTGAAGAAACTTTTTTTTTTAATTTCTTTTAAAAAAATAGGAATCGGGTGTTATTACAATTTAATACTAATAATTAAAGTAATTGTACAAAATGGCCACCTTGCATTATTATGCATGCGTAGGCTCGTCGTCTCATGGACCCACGTACAAGTTCCATTATACCTGGTGTATTTCGGATAGTGTCACATCCAGCAATGATTCGTTGATGAAGTTGTTCTTTGGTTTTTTTTTTTTTATGTTCAGAGAACATCGTGGGAACCAAGGGAAAGAAGGTAGGAGTTGGTGTTCTTCTTAAATTTCTGGAGGTTGTATGCCTCGGGGAACACCTCCCTAGGCAATGAGTTCCAAAGCCTCGCTGTTCGTTGGATGAACGAGTCTTTGGAAAGTGATGTTCTGCAGGTCTCCAAAGTGACCACGAAGGGGATCACCCATTCAGCTGATGATTTGGAGGCGGCTCATGCACTCCTGAACCTTGTCAAAGCTCAGCCTGAAGCAGATGAGATGATGTTGGAGAATATATTACAGGAAAGTACAAATCCTTTGTTTAAGGCTTCTCGGGATGCTCAGGTTCAAGTTGATGTACCAAAAGTATTTAAGTTGTGTGAATTCTTGAATACTGATGCATCATTAAAATCTTTCACTGGTATAAGCAATTTCAAAATTTTTAATTGTATTGTTCAACTTGTGCAGAAATTTTACAAAGATAAAAAAGTCGTCGACTCACTATACATGAAAGAATCATCTTGACCATGATCAAAATTAAGTTAGATTTGAGTTACGTTTGTCTTGGTATATTATTCAATATATCCAAAGAGTTATGTAAAATATATTTTCTTGAAATGTTGAAAGGTCTCAGTAGTGTTTTGAAACCTACAATATATTTTCCTACTTCTGACGAGAATGAGGGAAATTTACCAGCATGCTTCAGACATTTCAAAGACGTTCGTATTATATTAGATTGCACAGAAATATTTATTCAAAAACCTACATGCCTTTGTTGCCGAATCCCATTCTATTCACAATATAAGTCAAATGTCACTGTTAAATTTATGACTGGTGTAACACCAGCTGGTACGATTTCATATGTAAGTGAACCATTTGGGGGTAGGGCTTCAGACAAAGCCATTTTCGAATACAGAGATCTGATTTCAAAATTAGATCCTGGAAAGGGGTACAATAATGCTTGATAAAGATTCAGTTGAAGATATATGTCGATTCATAGAATTAGATTGATAGGGACTCCTATTTCTTGCATAAAAACAATTGAGCGCAGAGGAAGCACTTCTAAATCGTGAAATTGCTGCTGCACGCGTGCACATTGAAAGAAGCAATCTAAGGATAAAAATATTCAAAATTCTCAGCAAAAAATTACAGTGGAATTTGGTACCCTATGTTGAACATATTTTTACTATAGCTTGTGGAATTACAAATTTATCAGCTCCTCTATTAGCAGATCATAGATTTTTGTGATTTCAGTTCTTGATAAGAACTTTTTTGTAATCATTATTAATTTCTAATAATAATAATAATAATAATAAATGTACTTTATTGAATCAATTTTTGATCCAAAAGGCTATCGAGGTCCTTCTGCCCATGGTTACAATTTTTCAATAACATTGTATAGTATTTCAAGAAAAAGTAAAACAAAGTAAAAATAAAAAAAAAACACAAATAAAAATAAAAAATATACAAAAGTCAAATGAGCATTCGATTAAAGTTGGATTCACTTCTTGTTTGTTTCCTAGGGTTGAGTATGAGATAGTTCCAGTATTTTCTCAAATGTTCACTGGTGTGGATGCCTGATCATGGTTTGGATGTTGGGTTCCCTATTGAGGCAGTATCTTCTAATAATATCTATATCACTCACGGAATAGTTTACGTCACACATCCAAAGCAATTATTTTTTACTTTTTAGCACATTTGAATAAAAGCTTGTCTTTAAAAAGTTTGTTTTTATTAATTATTTTATTTGGTGCATTTTAGTAAGTAAGCCTTAATCTATGCATTTTTGTTAAAGCATCGTCATTATGAGGCTTTCTCCCTGTAAGTTCTCAGCTATCTAGTTCATCAATGAGGAGACCATCTAAAAATTAACTCGTCCGCCATCCTGAAGCTGCCATCTTCAATTTGTGAATTCTGACAAAAAATTAATAATCTTCGACTAAATTCATAATTTCCAACCCCAAAAACCCCGACATACCAATTTTGAATAAAACGGTAAACTAATCATCTTGGAGCCGCCATTTTAATTTTATGAATTTTGTCAAAAAATTCAAAATCTTCGACCCCGAAAACCCCCACATACCAATTTTGAGTCGAATCGGACCATAAACACAAACCTCTCCGCCATCTTAGAGCCGCCATTTCGTTTTTTTCTCTAACAAAAATTCATGCATTGTCACGGGAACTATGAACACCTGCCAAATTTCACGTTAATTGGGCAACTAGAAGTAAGTCAAATTTAACTTGCAAAATTTGATTACAGACAGACACCGGAACAGGTGAAACGAAATAAAAGCTTGTAAAATAATAAATTGTGTATTCATCGACCCGACGAAATATGTTTAGGTCATTGCCAAGCCCCTATTCAATTTCACCGCAACTACGATGCAACAGCCGAAAATCTAAAATCTGCATCCACTCGCAGACTAAAAATAAAGAAAATAGTAAGCAAACGTACGATTAATCTCTGGCTTCTTTTCGAACATCGAATGCATTTGCAGTGGCGATTCGCACGTATATATTTTCAACTGCGAATTTCGCAACACCAAACCTTGGCTCTGGGTCCAATAAACCGAACAAATATACAATACGGCGCCAAAATATCTCATGGGAAATGTATTATTACTCTGGAGATTGTACAATGACTTGAGACTCGCCCAGGACGTGATAAAGAAATGAAGCGTTCGAAAAGGTTAATCGGGAATATTATGACGATTTTTCGATATGTTCAATTTACAACTGTTTGTTTTTATATTATGGATTTTACCACATTTTCATACAGGGTGACACAGGAGTGCGTGCAAGCTCCATAACTTTTTTCTATCCAAGCTATCTACTCGATTTTTTAAACTATAGGTCCGACAATGAGGCACATTCCAAAAATATTTCTATTTACATACAGGATGTCCCAATAGTTATTTGTGCAACCAGTTGCAGTCGCTCGTTACGAAAAATAGTGTTTCCCAACGTGTTTCACAAATATTTTTTCTAATTTTGAATATGATGAGATCCTTTTTAATTCAGGTTAAAAATATTTAAAAAAAAACTAAAGAACACGCTTTTAACGCACTAAAAAGTAAAAAATAATGTTAATATTCAACGACTAAGCTTAAAAATATGAGAATATTTGAAATTATAGAAAAAACATGTTTTTCACCAAAAAGTCATCAATTTTTATTCCATTTTCGGCATGGTTTATATGTTTTGGAATTGTCAATAAATAGATAAAAATGCGCAAGGTGAAATTGACATATACAGTATATACAGTGTGACCCATTTAAAATGGAACCACCCCTGTGAAATACGCGTTTTTCAATCAATCTCAAAATAATTTTTTTTTTTAAATTAAGCATCGAAAACTGTATCTTGACACAAATTTTCATAACTTCAGTTTTATTTCCAAAGCACACTATGGTTTTTTTTCTTTGTCAAAAACGGCAAAAGTTTATTAGTCAATTTTTGTTTTCAAGTTTGACAACACCACTGGATTCGTAGTCGTTATGAATAAAAACCATCAAAATTTCATAAAAAATATTGGTTTTCAACGAAGTTACAACTTCAATTTTGGAAACAAAGTATTTATATATTTAAAACCTGGCAACACCGTCGATACCAAGTAGAACACCAGTGAACTTGTACAGTGAAAAACCGAAGTCAATAGCTCATTCCGTTCTACAGTTATAAGTATGATAATGTGAGCGATTTGTGGTGGTGGAAGCGATTTTGTAATAAAAATCTGACTACGCCACTGGATTTGTAAATTATATTCCCTTAAAATCATATATTTAAGTGTAGCTTATAAGTTTATTCGAAAAGAACAGAAAATTTTAAATTCATTTTCAAGTTATACAGTAGTACATTCTTCCGTAGCCGATAAAAACGAAATGAACATAAACAAGTTTCAAAGTATTTATTCAACAATAAAACGTCATTAAGCAAAAACTAAAATTAAAATAAACATTACTGTAAAATTAAATATTTGAATTTTTGTGGCTTCTAACAAACCTGCATTTAGTTCGACACATCGTATCTCTTCCGAATATTTTTTACACTATTTCTTATTTGTTGAGGTGTAATTCCGGCACAAATCCAGTGGCGTAGTCAATATAAATAAAACATATTAATAATGTGTTTACTGATTGCTAATAAAATATATAATACCAATAAACATTCTTTATTTATTTATTTATTTATTTACACTTAATAAATCTATACCGAGATCTATATTTATTGGGAATTAATTTGAATTTAGTATTAATAAGGTATATTTGACTGATTTAGATTATTTGTTCCTAATAAATAAACGTTTATTCCGTACTATTCGAAAAAATGAATAAACTGTTTTCTCAGTCTAGGGTTTTGTCAATAATCTAACCTCACTATATGTATAGAAAAATCGAATTTAAACGGTTTCTTCACATAAAGGATTCAATATAAAATTGAACCAGAGAAAGGTAGATCTCAGGTGAAAAAACAACTACTTTCCTGGCAAATACCACGCAGAACGTTGAATGATATTCACCTGAAAATCCATGCATACTTCCATAAAATATCAATGGACATTGAATGCAAATGTTTCTTTCTGATAAGCTCGATTATGTTTAATTTATGTCGTGTTCACCTAACAATCCGCATACCGGTTTCAGGCTTCTTGGCCCTCATCGTACGGAGTAGTCAACCAGCCAAAGGTCCCTAAGAACTTTGGCTGAAGTGAACACAACGTAAACAAACCATCATCGATCTTGTAACACCTATAGGTACGCCGGAAAGATAAACTTTAACTGGCGGACCAGTGACAGAAAGAAACACTCCGAATCTCCCACCTCGATAGGTTTCTTAAAAAAGATTCCTTCTCAGTAGGAGGCGCAACCTCTAATTAGAGAATAAGTGCCATGTGAAGTGAATGAATAGAAAAATCGAATTTAAACGGTTTTCTTCACATAAAGGATTCAATATAAAATTGAACCAGAGAAAGGTAGATCTCAGGTGAAAAACAACTACTTTCCTGGCAAATACACCAGAACGTTGAATGATATTCACCTGAAAATCCATGCATACTTCCACAAAATATCCATGGACATTGAATGCAAATGTTTCTTTCTGATAAGCTCGATTATGTTTAATTTATGTCGTGTTCACCTAACAATCCGCATACCGGTTTCGAGCTTCTTGCCCTCATCAGTACGGGTATTAGCCAAGGTCCTAAGAACTTTGGCTGAAGTGAACACAACGTAAACAACCATCATCGATCTTTAGCACCTATAGGTACGCCGGAAAAGATAAACTTTAACTGGCGGTACCTAGTGACAGAAAGAAACACTCCGAAAATCTCCACCTCGATAGGTTTCTTAATAAAATTTTTTTAAATTTAAAGCCTCCCAGATATTTTTTTTTTTTTTTTTTTTTTTTTTTTTTTTTTTTTTTTTTTTTTTTTTTTTTTTTTTTTTTTTGGGGGGGGGGGGGGGGGGGGGGGGGGGGGGGGGGGGGGGGGGGGGGGGGGTAAAGATTCCTTCTCAGTAGGAGTGGCAAGCCCGTCCTAGCATATAGTAGAGATAAGTGCCATGTGAAGTGGAATGAATAGAAAATCGAATTTAAACGGTTTTCTTCACATAAAGGATTCAATATAAAATTGAACCAGAGAAGGTAGATCTCAGGTGAAAAACAACTACTTTCCTGGCAAATACCACGCAGAACGTTGAATCGATATTCACCTGAAAATCCATGCATACTTCCATAAAATATCAATGGACATTGAATGCAAATGTTTCTTTCTGATAAGCTCGATTATGTTTTAATTTATGTCGTGTTCACCTAACAATCCGCATACCGGTTTCAGGCTTCTTGGCCCTCATCAGTACGGAGTGTTTCTTTCTGTCACTAGGTACCGCCAGTTAAAGTTTATCTTTTCCGGCGTACCTATAGGTGTTACAAGATCGATGATGGTTTGTTTACGTTGTGTCTCACTTCAGCCAAAGTTCTTAGGACCTTTGGCTGGTTGACTACTCCGTACTGATGAGGGCCAAGAAGCCTGAAACCGGTATGCGGATTGTTAGGTGAACACGACATAAATTAAACATAATCGAGCTTATCAGAAAGAAACATTTGCATTCAATGTCCATTGATATTTTATGGAAGGGATGCATGGATTTTCAGGTGAATATCATTCAACGTTCTGCGTGGTATTTGCCAGGAAAGTAGTTGTTTTTCACCTGAGATCTACCTTTCTCTGGTTCAATTTTATATTGAATCCTTTATGTGAAAGAAAAACCCTTTAAATTCGGTTTTTCTATTCATTCCACTTCAAAGGCCCTTTTTCTCACTATATGCAGACGGGCTTGCCACTCCTACTGAGAAGAATCTTTATTAAGAAACCTATCGAGGTGGGAGATTTTCGGGTGTTTCTTTTCGTCACTAGGTACCGCCAGTTAAAGTTATCTTTCCAGCTACCTATAGGTGTACAAATCGATGATGTTTACGTTTTTATCACAGCCAAAGTTCTTAGGACTCTGTTTCTGACTAGGAACAAGCCTAAACCGGTATGATGTAGGTGAAAGACATAAATTAAACATAATCGGCTAGAAAGAACTTTGCATTCAATGTCCATGATATTTTATGAAGTAGCAGATTTTCAGGGGAATATCATTCAACGTTCTTGGTATTGCCAGGAAAAGTTGTTTTCCCTGAGTACCTCTCTGGTTCAATTATATTGAATCTTTAATGTGAAAAACCGTTTAAATTCGACATTCATTCCATTACATGCTTATCTCTCACTATATGTATTGGACAAAATGTTTTCACCAATCGAAAGAGCACTAGATATAATGATTTTAAAAATGGTTTCTTGATCTTAATTTTCAGCAACAAAAATTATGATAATTAAAAAAATGTGTTTTTAAACAATACTTACTTTTTTCAGAAACGATTTTTTCTTTAAAAATCCGAATTTTTACCAATGGTAATAAAAAAACATAATAATGTACACAATGTGTGAAACATAATAGTTTTCAGTGATTATAAAATGAAACAATAGAAAATAAAAAAATATAAGTAATTGAAAATTGCGAAAAAAATTTATTGGGCGGATTATTTTTTATTCATGCACCTAAATGAATTTTGTCGTTTCCTAATATTCATATTTAATGAGTTCATTTTTTTAATATGAGGGAATCATGCCAAGCGCACGGTAGCCGCGTTTTGATCACTATTTTAACCTCTAAATTAAAATTAAAAATATTGGTGGTAGAGTTCCGGGAGCCGGAATTTTTTAGGAAATTTCCTGCTCTTTAAGGACCATTTTTTAATTTGCGATAACTGCCTGGTTTTCGAGATATTCGCGGAAAACGGAACCCTTTTTTTTTCTCATTCGTAACAAGTGACTATTAATCCCAAACTAAACACGAGTGCTTTCACGACAGCTCATTTGCTAGTCACGTTTAAACAACTGATGCGCAACGTGATATGATATCACTGAGTCGCCGAACTTTTTTCATACAATATTATAGAAACTTAATATTAAAAAAAAAACTGATGCGCAATGTTCTCTTTTATAACAAC
>JAFIRS010005829.1:0-48509 GCA_018342105.1 Gonioctena quinquepunctata | reverse complement strand
CATAAGGAAAGACTTTTTCATCAACTTCTGAGCGGCCCCTCATAGGGCCCTCAACCAGCCTACCAGAGATAAAGTCAAGAAATACCCTTAAAAAACCACCGCAGATTTAGGAACAAACAAGCGGGATCGTTTTTGGGAAACCCACCAGAGCCCAAAAACAAGACTCCACCGAAAATCTAGCGGGGGGAAGAGGAGGGGGGAGGTCGGGAAATTCTGAATAGACCCCAAACCCGGGAAACCCAAAACCAAAACGAACCTGAAAAATGGGGAACCAGGAGCTCCACCCTAGCGATTGTGGCGCCCCCAAGACGATTCAATTTGAATGAATGCCCGTTTTCCCACCTAATGCACCACAAGATCAGATGTCAGCTCTACAAACGATTGACGTCGCCCAATACTGGGAAGAATACTTAGTTTTTTAATTTAAAATATCTGATCCCAAACCCGCTTATTTCCCTTTTTAGGGACTGTAAATATAATGTAAGATGCTTCGACTCGAAAAATAAAAAATCATTCAGCTCAAAACATCATTGATGCATCTATTGAAAATCCGCACTTCATTCAGAATGAATAGACGCCCCATTTTGGGGAATTGGGAAACTTGTTGTAATGGTAGGTTGTCGATGAATGTAGATATCTTTCAAAAAAAGTTCAAAACCTTTCGCCATTTAAATTTTCCGTAAAAAAAGGGACTAATTCCCTTTAAATTTCCCAAAATATTTTTCATTTTGCATATTGGTTCTTTTCAATAATAAAATGAGGAGTAGATATGCCCACCATCACAATTCGAGAACTGAAACCATTTGAGGAAAAAGTTGCTTCGCAGAAATGGCACTTTTTTTGAGAATCACGTTTCTTTTTAAATCCTAAACCACGACAAAAAAAAAATCGAGCGTCATAACAAAACAACAGAAGGGATCTTTTTTAATCCCTTTAGAATAAAATTGGGGTCAACCCCAGAAAATTTTCAGATCATTTCCGTATACGTTTGGTGCATTGGGCTGGGGGGAATTTTAAAAATAGGGAAGAAACAAACAAATGCTAGAAACTCATTTTCGAGTTCTCCGTTTATTCATGAACGCTTGAAAATATTACACCATACTTCAGATGAATAAACCTTTTATGTTTAGTGGCAAGGTCACAGGGGGTATCACAACAAAATTGATCACAATGACCCGGCATTGCTTTTAGTCGATTGCAGAAATAGTACGTAAACCATACATTTCAACGGCACCCAATGTGGAGAAAAGAGGTGTTCATTTTTCCCCCGATTTTTCAACCCCAATTCCGAGACGAAATTTTATTGATAAATATTCGAGAGTTTTCCATTTTCGAGGAAAAAAAGAATCCGTTCCGTGGGACGAGTTGACCCGGTGAAAAAGCAAAAAACCCAAACGAAGTTCAACGCCTGACGGTGTTTTGAACTGACGATCAGCCTCATGAACAGGAGAAGAATTTTTAGAGGGTTTTTCCGAGTTCATCATACACCGGATTTTATCAGGAAAAAGGGGATTTTTTTTTTTAAATTTTTCACAAACTGGTTCCGATCAAAAAAAAGGGGCCCATGTGAACAATTTTAAAAATGTAATGTTAAACTGAGAGTAAATAGCGTTACTTGTAGTGTATAAGCATTACGCAAATTTTGTTAGAGAGGTTTCAGGGGGTATTATTTGGGAACTTTTCAACGTTCCCAAATCTTTGCAGGAAAGGGACCCCCATATTCAACAAAATTGTAAACCCTTTTCCCATTTTCTTATTATTATATTTTTTAAAAAATTCCATTAAATAGTTGTATTGAATCTGATGTTAGGGAGTTTTTTTTCATAGGTTGAAGCAGCCGGGGTTTTATAACTTTTTTAACATACAACCCCTCCTTTGGTTCTAAGACTATGAATCTGCGACCTCAATAAACTAAGAGAAGACGACCTTGAAAACGAGAAGGTTAGGGATATTCAAAATATCTATAATTTAATGATAACCTCCAAATGGGTAAACATCGTATAATACACATATTTTTTTTCATTTACTAACTTTTTTTTTTGACCGAAAATAACTTGATTCATCTGGGAAATAGTAGTAACAAATTTTCTACAAAGTGGTAGATTATTTTAGAAATTTTTACATGATTATTGAAAATAAACCAGGTTCTCCATGAGTCACTAGAGGGGATTTCCAGTCTTTCCCCAGCGAATTCCTTATGATCGTGGATTTTTTAGGAAAATAAAAACTTTAATTACCATCAATGTTATTTTCCAAGCCCTAGATGAGGCCAATCAACAAACTTCAAAGCACCACCAAAAAGAACAAAGAAAATAACCCCATTCCATTTGTCTTTGCAAAAAATCACAACCTTTTTTAGTGATCGAGGAAGAGGGGAGTTAACACTAGGTGGTCAAGGTTTTAATGAGTCAAGAGGGCTTCAATCATTAGAGATTCAAACTCAATTGAAAATTCATGATTATTTTTCACTTTTTTTTCAAATTTTTATTTTTTTTTATTTATCATTAATTTTTTTCATCAGAGATACGCATTGTAAGATAGTGCTTTGTTTTCATCCTGAATAATCTGCACTTAAAAACACTTAGTGCAACATTCTTCATTCAATGTATCTGAAAAAAAATATTTGAGGGCCCCCTTTTCCACATACAATTTTTTCCGAAATATTTTGAAGAACTGAAAGAGTTTTTTTTTCCCGTAGAAATAAATGGAAAAATAGCAGGTACAACTTTTGATCCACCATTTTCACTCTAACGAAAAAGGTTATTTCCCCCGAGAATATCTTAATATATAATGTGCAAATGTTAAATTCCAAGAACGCTCTGTGTTAGATGCTCCATATACGTAACCCTTTCACTCTAACTTTAAAAAAATAAATATATTTTATTTCTTTTTTTTCCAGGTGTGAAATTTTTTTCCTCCTGAGAGAAACATTATCGATTTTCCGGGTACTTTAGATAGAAAAGGGGGGACCCCTTATAATTCTATTGACTCTAGTGAAAATTGAAAGCTCCAATAAGAATTTGGATAATTCTGAATGGTGAGTACGATTTTTGGGTTTGATAATAAAAAAATAATAAAAAAAGTTTTTTCACTGAAATATTTTTGATAAAAATTTTTTGAGGGTTTTTAAAAACGAACAAGAAACGAAATATTAGCTTGTAGTGGTTGGGGAATAAACTAGGGGTTTTGCAAAACAATAATAAAAAATAAGAGAGTTATAAAATTAAATAGAAGATATGAACAAGGACAAAAGAGATTAGTTTAAAATGGGTAAAATTGATCAACATGGTAAGAATGTAAATAAAAAAGATAATTCATTAAATTACCAAAAGCCAAAAAAAACTATTTTTCAAAATAAAATTTAAAAAAAATAAGTCAAACTGGGGTTATAGAATTAAAAGATACAGACAAACGATAAATAGATAAAATCATGACAGTAGAATAAAATTTATTACGAGTCTATGTTTTTAAAAAACTTTATAATTATGGATTTGGATATTGGATTCTTTGAGGAGGGGTTATGATATTAATAGTATTCCCTTATTTTTGGGGAAAAAACTGACGCTTTTTTTTTTAGATCCATTTCTTTTATTTTAACTTGGGGGTTTTACATCCCTAATGGTGGTTGGTAACTCATTATAGATTTTGGTGCTAAAGTAACCCCCAACTTTTTTGCCCGGGGGGTCTTCTCACATGTAAGGCAATTTTTTGGTTCTTTTTTGCCTCCCCTCATGGGAATGGGATGGTAAAAAAAGGGGGTTTTTTTTTTTAAAAAAATTACTTTTGGAATATTCAAGCTGTATGGCTTCTAATTAAAATTTTAAAAGCGCCGATAATAGATAAATGGGGGGGGAAAATTCTGGGGGGTTTTGCAAAAAAAAATTTTTTAAAATTTTTTTTTTTGAAAAAAAAATTTCCCCAGATTCTCGGATTTTCCCCAACATCCTCCCCAAAAAATTTTCCGGGGGGGAAAGGAGCCAAAACTAAGGGGGAGTAATATATTATTTTGAGGGGGGATGCCCAATTTTTTTTTTAGTTTTTTTTGGAACCTTAAAAAAAGTCCTCTGTTTTTTTCCCTCCCCCTTTTTTTTTTTTTGGGAAAAGGTCCCCCAAAAATTCCCCTGTAAACAAAAATTTTCCCGGGTATTTTATAGAAAAAATTTGAGTTTTTTAGTAACAAAAATCGATTTTTTTTTCCTGGGTTTTGGGGAAGGGGGACGCTTTTAAAAAAAAAGGTAAATTTTTTTTTTTTTCCCCTTTTTTTTGGTAAATTTGTTTAATTAAACCCTTTCTTATCATTTTGGGGGTTTCTTTCTTTTTTTTTTTTTTTCCCCACCCTTTTTTTTCCCCTCCCCCTTGTATATTTTTAAAAATTCATCTGCAAACTGGATTTTTCCCCCTTAGTTTTCATTGCCAAAAAACTATTAGGTATATTTAAATAGTGGGGGACCTAACACAGTTCCTTGTGGTACCCCGAAAAAAAAACAATGCGGGGTTCCCTTTAACACCATCTATTTCCCCACCTTTTTTTCTTCAGGGGGGAAAAATTTTTCCCCATGGGGTTATATCTTTACCCCAACCTATCTTCATTTTTTTCTAATATTTTTTTCCCCGGGCTTACCCTATCAATTTTTTTTGAAAGATCAAAAACCCCCAAAGAGTGTGGGTTTTTTTTTAAAAAAAATTCCTCTATATTTGCGCAAAAAAAATTTGTATAGCTTTTTTTAAAAGTAGTTTTTCCCCCAAAAACCAAATTTTTTCTAAAAATACTGCTTTTTTTGAAAAAAATTTTTTGGCTTTTTAAAATTTTTTTTTACAATTTTGGCTTTGTTTAAATCAAGGTTTGGGTCTATAACTGTTTTTTTTCCCCTTTTTTAAAAGACCCTTTTTTTTTAAAAAAGGGGTTTTTTTGCCCCCCCTTTTCAACCCCCCTTTAAAAAAATATCCTTTTTCAAAAAACTTTTAATCATTTTTTTTTGATAGCCCATCAAAAAATTTTTTTTTATTTTTTTTAAAAATTACTTATTTTAAAAAAAAAAAAAAAAATTTTTTTCCCCCCCCAGAACTTTACTATTTCGTTTTTCCCCAAAAATTTGCCAAATTTAAAAAAAGGGGTTAATATTTTTGTTTTTTAAAAATTTTTCCCCAACCCCACTAAAATTTTCGTTTAAAAAACTTTTTCCCCCCCCCAATATATATATATAAAATTATATATTTTTATTTTTTTTTTTCAGTTTAAAAAAACCATATATTTTTTTTCCCCTTTTTTTTCCCCAAAAAAGGGGGTAAAAATTAAAAAAAATTCAAAAAAATTTTTTTAACAACTTTTTGGGAATGGTATTTTCATCATTGGGTTTTTAAACACGAAAAAAAAAATCTTTTTTGGGGAAAAATATATTTAATTTTACACAATTTAAAAATTTATGCACAAAAAAAAATTTTTTAAAACTTTCCCGGGGCCATATTCCCGACAATTAAAAAGGGGGAATTTTTTTTCCAAGAGATATACAATCGATATTCCCCCTTTTTGGAATTTTTTCCTTTTCCCCCCAAAATTTAAAAAAATTTTTTCCCCCCTTTTTTTTGTCCTCAGGTTTCAATAAAGACAAAATTTTTCCCCAACAATCTTATAAGTTCGGGCCCCCAAACCCCCAAAATTATATTTTTAAAAAAGGGGGAAGGGGGAAAACACAACCTTACCTAATTTGGGTAACCTTTTAAATCCAAGTTGATGGCCAGCCAATCTTTTTTTTTAAAAAAAACCACGAAAAAGCTTTCCCCCGGGGCCTTGGTAGCTTTTTTTTTTTCTTTTTTTTGAATAATTATTTGGGCAAAAAAATGACTTAATACCCCAAAGGGGGGGAAGTACACTAATTTAAAAGATTTCTATGGGAAAATATTTGGGCAGAGTACTCTAAAAAAGGGGGGTTTAGGACTTTTCACGCCCCCACCAAAATGGGGGGTTTTTTTTTAGATTTAAAAAAAAGCATTTTTGGGGGGAATTTTTGCGCGAGAAAAAGTTTTGAAAAAAAGGTTCTGGATAAAAAAAAGGGGTTCCCCCTAATTCAAAAAGGGTAGGGGGTTTTTTTTCCAAAAATTGGGGTTTTCGGGGGAAAAAACATGGGGGGAAAAAATTTTTTCCCAGTTTTTTTCCCGGAAAAAAATTCTCTTGGGGGATTTTTGAAGATTTATCAAAATTGAAAAAAGTGGAAACAATGTAAAAAACTTTTTAAAATTATAGTTTTTCCCTTGGGGGGGGGGAAATTATGGTAAAATTCAAATTTTTTTTAAATTTTTGGAAAAAAACTTTTACCCCAACCCCCAAAAATTTTTTTTTTATGAATAAAAAAGGGGAAGGTATGGAATAGAAAGGGGGGTTCCCCAACCCAGGTTTGGGGTTGAAAAAAAAAAAAATTTAAAAAGTCGCCCCAAATAAGTGGAAATTTTTGGTTGAAATAGATTTTCCCCAATTTTTGGGGGAAGGGGGGCCAAACCGAAAAAAATTTTTTTTCCCGCGGGAAAAATTTCGATGGATCTACCCTTTATTTTTGGTTCTAAGGGCACCTGTGAAAATTTCCTAAAATCAGAAATTTTCATTTTGCGGGGGGGTTTTTAAAAAATTTTGGGGGGTACGCTTTCGGATCTGATACAAAAAAATATTTTTTTTTTCCCTTTTGAATTGAAATGATTGTATTTTCTGCAATAAGGGTTCCTCCATTTCGGGGGTGTTTATTGAAGAAAAAGGGGGAAAATAGCCCCCCGGGGAACCCTAAAAAAAAATTTTTTTCCCTTTTCCCCCCCTTTTGGTTTGGGGAAAAATTAAAATTAAAAGAAAGGCAATTTTTAAAAGGGGGGCGCATGGCGCAGCAATAAAATTGGGGGGAAAGCTGGGCATTCGGAAACGACAGGAAATAGATTTTGGGAAAGGGGGGTGGAAGGGTTTGGGGGAAAAGCGCAAATTTATTCACGGTGGAAGGGGGGGAAAAAAAGGGGGGTTCCCCCGGGGGGAAAAATTTTCGAAATTTGGAAAATAAAAAAAAACATTTGGCAAGTTTTTTTTCGATTTAAAAATACAGGGACAGAAAGCATCCCCCCACCCCCAGCCAGCAAATTTTTGGGCCCGGAAAAAAGTTTTTTTTTTCGTGGGAAAAAAACCAAGACTTTTCCAAAAAATTTTTTGGGGGAAAGGGGGAAAATCGCCGGGGGTTTCCCGAAAAGAAAATCGCCCCAAAAGTAAAAAACCCCAAAAAAAAAATTGGGGGGAAAAAAAATTCCCCCTGACCCAAGGGGGGAAAAAAAAAATTTCCAATGTTTTTTCCGGGTTTTTGGGGGTTTGGTCCGGCGTTAACCCCCCGGGAAAAGGGGGAAAGGGGCCCAACAACCCCAAACCCGGGGTTTTTTTAAAAAATTTTTTGGGGTTCCGATAGGGATAAACCAAAAACCCAAAAATTTTTTAAAAAAAAAAATAACTTTTTTGTTTTTTGGGGTTTTCAAAACCCGGGGTGAGAAAAAATGATCCCCCCAAAATGGTTTTTTTCCAATTTTTAAAAGACCGGGGGGTTAATTTAAAAAATTTTGGGCCCATGTTTGGGGTTCCCCAACCCCCGGGGTTCGGGAAAAAGAAAAGGGGGAAAGGAAAAAATTTAAAAAACCCAAAAAGGAAAAAATTTTGGGCCATCAGGGCTTTTAAACCTTTTTTTAAAAAATGCACGATTTTGAAAGCCCCCCCTTTTTTTTGAATTGCAAAGTTCTTGACCTATCATCAGAGGAAGGGGGGACCAGGTCAAACGGTCAATTTTCTGGAATTTTCCCTTTAGACAGGGAACAAAGTTCAAGATTGCAAAATGGGGGGTTTTAAAAATTTTCTACGGGAAAAAAACCCCCTCATTGCATGCAATTAATCCACCAACCCCAAAACTGGGGAATAGTTCCGGGGGGGAAAAAAGGGAAATTTTCTTTGGAAAGGAACCTCAAAACAAACATACAGGGTTTTTTGAAAACAAAATTTCCCCTTTTGGGGCAGCCCCCCATCCCTGCGGGGTTTAAAAAAAACATAATCAAGGGATGATTCAAAGGCTACTGGGGGAAAAGGGGTTCCCCCTATAATTCTTTTGAAAAAAAAAAAAATAGATATTTTATTTAAAACCCAATACTTTTTAAAACGTTAATTCCCCGGGGGATTGGTATCAAAAAAACCCCTTTTCCCCAAAATAAAACCCCAAAAGGGGGGAAAATTTTTTCTTTGGGGGTTTTTCCCCCCCGGGAAAAAATTTTTGGGAATTGGGGGGAAATTTTCCCCCATGAAAGGTTGAAGCAACAGAACATAAAAAAAAAAAAACTCCTACATAAAAAAATAAAAAAATCTTTTTTTGGGGGAAAAAATATTTCATTTTCCCCTATAAAATGAATTAAAAAGGGGGTGGGGGTTTTGGAAAGGGGCCAAAAGGGGAAAAATTATTTTTTTACCCGGGGCTCTCCTACAAAATGGTTTTTTTTGCATCTGCGGAAAAAGAAAAAGGGGGGTTTCCCCCAAAAGGTATACTCATGGTTTTACCCCCCTTTGCCCGATACCATTCAGCTTTTTAAAAAAGGGGACAAAAAAATGAAAAAATCACTGTTTCCCCTGGAAAAAAATTTTTCCCCGATACTTTTGGGGAAATTTTTTTTTGGGGTTTTTTTTAAGCAAAACCTTTCCCCAAAAAAAAATTAAAATTAAAAAATTTTCTCTTTTTTGCCCCCTTTTTAAAAGGGGCAGCAAAAAGGAAAAATTTTTAAAAGGTTTTAAAAACCTTTTTAAAATTTTCCATTATGGGAAAAAAGAATTTAAAAGGGAAATAAAAAATTTGGGGGGATTGGGGCTTTTTTCCCTTTTAAGTTAAAAGGGATAAAAAATTTAAAAATTTCCTCCAGACCCCAATTGACTGATGGAAAAAGTAGTCTTTTTTTCCTTTTTCCCCAAAGGGTTTTAAAAAAAATTAAAAAAACAAACAACAAACCAGGGGGCAGGTTAGAAAAAGAGAAAAAAAGTTTCTGTATATTTTTATAAAAACCCCCCCCATGCTTATTCTGAAATTTTTAGGTTAAATAACAGGGCAAAAAAAAAGAACGCCAAAAAACCCTTAGCAGGAAAAAAATTTTTACTAAAAACCCCCTTTGGGGGAAAAAAAACCAAAAAAAGGTCAAAAAAGGACAATTTCATCAGTGATCTCCCCAGATTTTCGATCCATTGGGTCTTGTCCCCCCCTTTTTATAGTAAAAAAAAAAATTATTACCCAACAGTTTTGGAAAAAAAGGGGGGGTTTTGGGGGGGGGGAATTGGGACATCTTTTTTTCCCCTTTAAAAAAAAAAGGGGGAATTACTGAGTTGAAAAATTTAAAAAACAATTTTTTTCTGAAGAAAACCGGGGGTTTTTACAGCCACACACCCGGGGGTTTTTAATTTGTTCCAGGGCTGCAGTATACTTTGGTCTACAGATGAAAAAGGGGGTACCCATCATCTCATCTTTATGGGGAAAAAAAAAAGGGAAAAAAATTTTGAAGGTCTTTCCCTTTCCCCCAAAGGTTTTGGGAAACCCTTTTATGCTGCTCTATTAGGGGGTTTGGGAAAAAGGGGGGGGGGTTAAAAAAACAAAAAGATTCTTTTTAGCAAGGTTCATTTAAAAATCTTTTTCCCCAAAATAACATTATCAGGGAAAAAAAAGGGGGAATCAAGGGAAGATTTTCTGGCAAACCAAAAATTAAGAAATTAAAGACATTGGGGGGAAAATGATCAATGGCCCCATGATATTAAAAAACCCCCTTTTTCCCCCTAGAAAAAAAATGGAATAACCCGGATTGGGGAAGGGGTTTTGAAAAGTGGGGATTTTCAGTATCAGCAAAAAAAAAATTCCCCCTTTGGGTATGACAAAATTTTTAAACGGACCTTATTATCCTCACAAACACATGAAGTATATGCAGTTAGGACCCCCTTTTCCCCCCCCATAAGTTTAAAAAATTGGATTTCGGGGGGGGGAAAAAGGGGGGAAAAAATTTCCCCAAAAAAAAATGCAACTCTTTTTTTCCCAAAACCCAAAAACCCCCCCAAAAATACATGGGGGGGCGTTTTTTGGAGGTTAAGAAAAACTCCTAGACTCCATTCCTCAATTCGAAGTAATTTTTGCGGGCCCTTTCCCGGGAAAAAAAGGGGAAAAAATAAACTCGAGGGGAAAAAAATTAAAAACAAAATTTTTTTTTATAAATTTTTTTCGGGGGGGTTTTGGCAAGGAGAGGGATTCAGAAAAATTTTTTTCCAAAAAACCCCATAAAAAAATTTTTTTTGGGTTTTAAATGGGGAAAAAAAAGGGGGGATTTAAAAATTTTTTCTAATATTTTCTCTCAAAATGGAATGAAATGGCCTCTATTCCCCCGGGGGGTTAAAACCAACTTTGGGGGCTTTGGGAAGCCCCTTAAACCAGCTTTCCCAAAAAAAAAGGGGGTTCCCCTGGGTGGGGGAGGCTAACTTCATGGATCCACACAGTCCTGGGGGGAAAAAAGATTTACCCCCCGGGGGGGTTTTTTTCTCATGGGCCCCCACCTCTGCCATCAGCTCCTCAGGGATTTGCTATCAGAAACTCAAATCAAATCAAGAAATATCATCAACTTTTCAGCATTTCGCCCGGGGGGGCCCCCAAAGGGGCCCCCCCCTTTTCCCCATCCCTCCGAGGACAAACGGAAGTAGCAATAAATTCGGGGAAATTTTAATTAAAGCTAGGAACAATGGTGGTAGTAAAGAAACAACTCACCTTCTCAAAATGGGGAGCCAGAGTCACAGAACTTCCCCCCCGGTGAAAACAATATAGTGCGGGACCAAAGTCCGAAAGGTAAAGGGGTTTTTTAAAAGGGCCTGTATCCCCCTTTTCGTTTCTACCCCCCTTTACTCTAACTATAACGTCATTTGTGGGGGGGGGTTTTTAAAAGGGTTTATTAGTTTTTTCAAAAAAATTTCATTTTTTTCCCCGAAAAAATTTTTTTTCCCCCCCTTTTAAAAAAAAAAATCATCCCCCCGGGGTTCCCCAAAAAAAAAAAATTAAAATAGTTCTTCCATGGTGGAAAATAACGCCTATATTTAAAAAAAACAAACAAAATTGAAATCAAAAAACACAAAAGAAAAAAAAACAAATTTGGGGGAAAAAAAGCCAGAAAAGAAATTTCCACCGGTCTCGTCCCTTTGAAAAGGGGGGGGCTCTGGACAAAAAAAGGGCCCCTCTGAAATTTTAAAAACCTATAGGGACAATTTTTAAAAATTTTCAAGGTGCGGGGGCCCAAAACGCCATATGTTTTTTTTTGAGGGGGATGTTGTACCCAAATTTAAAAATTTTTTGTTTTTTTTGGGGAAAAAATTTTCCCCCCCTTTTTTTTTAAACAAAAAAATTTCATCAAACCTTCCCCAAAATTTAAAATTTTTTTCACTAAAAAGGGTTTTTAAAATTTTCCCCCTTTGTAAAAGAAAAAAAGACAATACTTTTGCTTTTTTTTATTGTAATTAAAAATTTTAAAAATCTAAATTTTTTTTTTTTTACAAATAGCTGGGCCCCAAAAAACAAAAAAGGGGGTGGGAAGGAAAATTGGGGGTTTTATTAAGAAGTAAAACGTTCCTTTTTAAATTTTTTCCCCAAAGGGGAAACCCCGGGAAAACATCGGAAAAAAAATTTTGATCCCCCAATGAGTAAATTATGTTTTAGAAGCATTGAAGAGGAAAAAAAAAGGGGGGAATATTACATACCCCCCTACTCAAACCCCAAAACCGGCTAAAGCAAAACAAAAAAAGATGCTGATGAAACATTTCCCCGGGAAGGGGAAAAAAGGGGGGCCGGGACCCAACATCTGCCCCCCATCAAGGGGGATCGGGCGTGGACATTTGAAAATGTAGACGGTGTATCCAAAGTAAGAGTGGCAAACTTACCGACAGGGAGGGTTAGGAGATCTGCAGTTTGTTTTGATTAGTTTTTTTTTTTTTTTTGAAGGCGCCATTTAAAAAACTTATATGGAAGAAATTTTAAGAGATTTGGGAAAAAAAGGGCCGAGCAAAACTCCCCCCTCGGGATATCCTTGTTTCATGAATTTGTTAGAAAAAAGGATATTCTTTAAAATTTTATTCCGCTCAATGATAAACTTAGTTCTTAACAGTTTGGTTGGGTGGTCAATGTTATTAAGAAAATCTATTTTTTTCTCCCCAACTTGAATTTCAAAAATTCTAAGGGGGGGCCTTAAAATGGTTTTACTTTTTCAATTTTTTTTGAAAAAAATTAAAATGGGTGTAATAGAAAAAATAAGGGAAAAAAAAGCCCAAAATATTAAAACATTTCCAGGGTTTGTTTAAAAAAATTTCAATCATAAAAAAAAGAAGACTCCCCAAAAAAATTATTTTTTTCCGAGTATATACAGAAACAATAATAAAAAAACAGACATTCTAGATACGTGAATAACAAACATCAACGGCACAACAGATTCCACATTTAGTTCGAGACAAATTGAAACTGAGTTAAAATCCAGAGAGTGACTGTGAATCTATCTTTTTACTTTGTTAAAAAAAAACACAAAACAGTGGTGGTCAAAAAACCTATACTGACAACAAATCATTTTGTAAGCTGACTTATCAGGTTGAAATATGCCGTGTTTGATCCTTCTTTATCGTTTGATCCTTCTATATCTCTTCTGGTATTTACCCTATCTTGATGAAGAATTTGTATCATTTCGCTGATTAGTCTTTTAGACGAAGGGGATTTTTGATCAAGAATGGTGCGATTTATAAAATCAAAAGAATGGCCGTTTTCTCTAGTGTGTTCAACTAAGGCTGTATGATTATTCACATTTAGTTTTATTGTGTTCCTGTCATGTTCAGATATACGTTTTTTCAAATAACGTCCTTTCTGACCCACATAGCATTTTGGGTAATTGTTACAAATAATTTTGTATACAACATTTGATTGTAGATCAGTGGGAGTTTTTTCTTTTTGACGTGAAAAGAATCTTGTAGGAAAAAGATTCGTGTTTCCGTTTGAGAATGCAATTTTAGATTGTTCATCATTCAAAATCTTTGCAAGTCTTTCAGAGGAATTTTTAACATATGGTATTCCGTTATATTTTATCATTCGATTTTTAGTTTTGTTGGATGGTTTATTATCTTGAAGAATCTCATTAGTCAAAGATGGAGGGTAATTATTCTTCAATAGATTTTTTTTTTATTATTCAAGATATTTTTGGTTATATTCCGGGTTTGAGATTGTGAGTGCTCCAGTTTTTAGATTTATAATGATATTTATTTTCTGTTGGAAATTGTGTTTTGAGTTATAATTGATAAATATCTCTGAAAAAGTTAGTTTATGATAGCAGTCTACTTTCGAAACGTTGTTTCGGGTTTTAATGACTTTTGTATCTAGAAATGTTGAAGTTCGGCTGTTTTCTTCTTCTAGAGTGAAAACTGTGAAAAACCTCAAGAATTTAAAAATGTTTGTATTTAGGAATCGCGGTAAAAATATCGTCCACATACCTTTCGAAGGAAGGGACTGGGAAATATTGTTTGTTTAAGCATTGCTCTTGTGATTCTGACAAACCGATATCGGCGCAAATTGGTGACATACAATTGCCCATACCTCAACCATATTCCTGTTTATAAAAAACTCCATTATGATTGAAATAACTGGAATCAATACAAAATTCAAGTGTTTTGATGGAAGTGTCTAAGGATGTTGTAAATTCAGATATTTTGCTCCAACGTGTTTTAATTATTTCCACTGTGAGGTCAACGGAAATGTTAGTGAATGGAGATATAACGTCTAGTGGAATGAGAATATAATTACCCGTAATCATATTTTCCCGAATGACATGGTGTTCGTCCTTCAAAACAAGGCTTTGAAAAGGACAAACACCATGTCAGTGATTCTTCTGAATTCTCCAATTTCATTCGGGAAAAAACAATTCCGGGTAATCATATTCTCATTTCACTAGAAGTATATGGTTTAGGTATGGGCAATTGTATGTCACCAATTTGCGCCGATCTCGCTCTGTTAAAATCACAAAAGTAATGCTTAAACAAACTATCTTTTCCAGTCCCTTTCTTCAAAAGATATGTGAATGATATTTTCACAGCGATTTCTAAAGTCAAAAAAAATGTTATCCTTGAGGTCTTCTACAGTTTTCACCCAAAACGAAAATTTACTTCCGAAGAAAACATCCAAACTTTAGCCTTTCTAGACACAAAAGTCATTGGAATCCCAAACAACGTCTTGATAGTAGATTGGTATCATTAACCAACTTTTTCTCAATTATCACTCACAACACAATTTCGAACAAAAAATAAATATCATTAGAAATCTATAAACTAGACCACTCAAAATCTTGAACAAACTAAAAATCAAATGATGAAATATTGCAACACCCCCTATTTCTGAACCCCAAATTTTAAATTATATGATTCAAATTTAAGAAGGTGAAATCACTTTGCCGATAGGCTGCTCAGATGGATACGGTTAGGCCGTGAGAAAGGTTCAATTAATGACTTTTCCTAGTTAATCAAATTTGGCCACTAGAAAAATTATACATTAATTAACTTGACTGGTTCAAGAGTTGGGCGCCAGACTTGCTAAAGACAAAAGTCAAAGATAAATAAAATTAAATAAATGTTACCTAGCTTGTACGGGAAGGCAAATAAATATGCAAAAAATCAACTTAACAAATTTATTCCAGATGGAATTGACTAAACAATAAAAAAACAGGTTGACAATTATACTATAAGAGTATTGATTTCTGTGAACAAAAATTGAGAAATTACATAAAAAACCAGTATTTTCGACTCTGATCAAAACCCGAACATTTACAAACTATGATTCCTCCAGTTGTTGGTGACACTGATATACCTTCGGAGATCTTGAGTGAGAGAGATGAAGGCTAGTTTCTTGAAGCTGGTCTCAGCGGTTCTATGAGGAACTTGATTTCAGCGGTTACGATGAAGATGGTTGTGGGTGGTTCTCTAGTTGGTTTTAGACCCCCTTATCGGCGTGAATTTAGTTGATCTTCACAGACCAGTGCTGATATGGATGTGCTGTAAGACCTCCCAGGTTACTAGTCCTTCTGTCTCCGTAGATGGGTTCCCTCCGTGGTATATATCATGCGAAGAAGATGATAGGAATCAAAATATGTACAAAAAGGGGAGAACGAAGGATATCCTTTGAACCTCAAGTTTTATGTTTCAAATTTTAATCTATAGTCAAAAGATAGATGCAAATGATAGCATACAATTAAAAATCTCAGTCTATATAAAAGACGAGAAGGTTACAGTGAAAGAACAAAGATAATAAATAGCAATCCAATCTGCTATTCTGGAGTTAAATTTACAAGTTAATTTTAATAATTTAAAAATATATTAAAAATGAACAAAATTTGAAACAAACGGAACAAACCTCACCCAAAACGTTATGTTCAAATTCAGTGTTTTGAAACAAGTAAGTTTTGATAAGGTGATTCTATGTACCAGAAGGGTAAAAAAAATTTAATGAGGAAAGGTATTCCAAAAGAAATATAAAAATTTCCTTGAAATTTCACCAGAGAAAAAATATAGTATTTTAAAGCAAAATACTATAAAATTGCCAGAGAAAAAATCTACTATTTTAAAGCAAACTATTTAAAGGTTGCCAGTACAAAAATATACTATTTTAAAGCAAGTGCCAAAGGAAAACCAAAATACTCTTGTAAGCTACAAAAAAAAAAGGTTTCTGAACCAAGATAATAGTCAGAGTAAAAGTATACTCTTCAGCCAAGATGAGAAGAGAGAGACACACGTCTTTCAGTGAGCACCACTCTCTTAGATAAAGATAAAGTGAAATAATTCTTTTTATTGAATAAGGAGACCAACGTCTTTCAGTGGGCACAACTTTTAAAAAAGATAATGTTAAATAATTTTTTTGATTGAAGAATTTTTAAAGATATCTGAAGAGGGAGACCTCACGTCTTTCAGTGGGCACAACTCTCTTAGATAAAGATAATTTTGAAATAGGGCGGCAATTCCCTTTCCAAATCGATAAAACAGGTAATTCTCAAAAAATTTTGTGAATCTTCCTGCTCTTGGCGACAAGGTAGTAACTGAAGTGAATTGACTCTGCAACGATCAAAACTCAAACAAGCTCCACTGGGAATTGAATGGAGTAATCGATAAAAGAAATTTATTAAACGGAAATCAACTTTACGCTTGAGGCATATATTGAATCGAGTGTTCTGAAACCAGTTAGGCCAGAGGTACAACTCTCTCCATAAGCAATTCTTTCTCAAGAGAGAAGAAAATTACTCTCATAAACATGTAGTTATGAAATAAAGAAAATTGCTTACCAGAGAGCCGACCTATTAGTCACTCCAAACTGTCCCAGAACAGTCGAATACGCCCTTTACTTCAATCGGAATCCTCGGAACAATCCACTGGTCGTGTGAGGTAAGTAAGCTCTAGTCCATTAGAAATTACCAATTACCTGGTACCTAAAAAATGCAAAAGCGTAGAACTGATTTCCAATGAAAAAAAAAATCAGTTCCCAATATTCGGAACAGATGTTACGTTAGCCACAATATGTACTATGAATGCTTTGCCAAAATGGCCGAAGTATTCATATTTAACTTCAAAAATGACCATGCGGTATATCCAAGAATTCTAATATTACAAGCATGAGGAAAAAGAAGGAAATGCTAATCAGCTACAACATTAATTGCAAGATGAAGAGAATAATATTACTCAAATAAACTCCAGCAGTGAAACTTATTTAACTTATAGATCGTACATACCAAAATCAATTCACTCAGTCCACCTGCCTATCTCGACGTTCAAATCAAGAAAGAGAACGATTATCCTCTCGGTTCGACGAAGTCACAGTTCACCTGTTTTTCATTCTCGGTTTTTTCCTATTGAAAAACACTGATCAAAAAGGAACAACTGCTCGACAACAAAACTCATCCAACTTGACGGAATACGAACTCATGATCACGAGTTCAAAGACGATAATGATGGCGCTGTCCCATAGTTCACGATCGACCGTGACTACTGACCCGTTCCACCGTAAGATAACCGAAATAGTTATGAGAAATTGATTATGTATAAGGAAGTAACGAAAAATTCGTTACAATATAACGAAATACCATATGTAAGAGATATCTCTGAAAGACTTGCAAATCTTTCGAATGATAAACAATCTGAAATTACATTCTCAAACATAAACACTGTTGGAAAAAGATCATTTTCACGCCAAAAAGAAAAAAATCCAACTGATCTACAATCAAATGTTGTATAAAAGTTTAATTGTAACAATTGCTCAAAACGCTATGTGGGTCAAACAGGACGTTATTTGAAAAAATATATATCTGAACATGTCAGGGACACAAGAAAACTGGAAGATAAACAATCTGAAATTACATTCTTAAACAAAAACACTGTTGGAAAAAGAACATTTTCACGTCAAAAAGAAAAAATTCCAACTGATCTACAATCAAATGTTGTATAGAGGTTTAATTGTAACAATTGCTCAAAATGCTATGTGGGTCAAACAGGACGTTATTTGAAAAAATATATATCTGAACATGTCAGGGACACAAGAAAACTGGATGTAAATGATCCTACAGCCTTAGTTGCACACACTAGAGAATATGGCCATTCTTTTGATTTTATAAATCCCACCATTCTTGATCGAAAATCCTCTTTGTCTAACAGACTAATCAGTGAAATGATACAAATTCATCATCAAGATAAATACCAGAAGAGATATGGAAGGATTAAACACGGCATATTTCAACCTGATGAGTCAGCCAATTTGTCTCGAGCTAAATGTGGAATCTGTTGTGCCGTAAATATTCGTTATTCACGTATCTAGAATGTCTGTTTTTCATTCATTATTGTTTACTGTATGTACTCGGAAGAAATTATTTCTCCTTACATTTCATGATCAAAAACTTTTTTATATTTCAAACCCCTTCAATATTTTTCGGGCATTTTTCTTATTATATTTTTTCTATTATTTTACCATATTAAATTTTTTCAAAAATAATTGTGAAGTAAAACTCATTGTTACAGAGTCCTGATGATGAATTTATTAAAATTCGAAACGTTGGCGAGAAAGCAATAGTTTTTCTGCAATAAAATTGATCCTCATCCCAAGCAGACCGTTTGAAGAACATATATGTGTATCACCAAACTTACCATAATTCAAAATAAACTCTAGTCATTATCTTCCATCGTTCATGATAACCTCTTGGAGGTATTGATTTTTTATTCCAGTGTGAATTGAGAACTTATATAGATGAATGGAAAAATACTTTGCAGAGTAACATAGCTCCTAGAAATGTGTTTTCCAATTCTTTCGGTCTTCCGATGATCGTGGAATCGTGAAATATTTTTGTGTACAAAATGTATTGAATATCTAGTGAATACGATGCCACTCAATGTTACAAATTTCTGGTGAATACTCCTTTTTGGAAACCATTTTTCTTCGTCCCATTCATCTATATGGGTTCTCAATTGGAACTCAACTCAAATAATCTCAATTAATTGGAATTGTTTTAAAAAAATATTCCTGTTCAATATTCAATTGATAATATTCCCTCTTTCAACTCACGACGATACGACATTTCTTTGCTGAAAGTAATTCCATATGAACAAGGTGCTAGACCTGGTATTATAACTATGATACAAATATTGGACTCCACTTGGAAGTTAATCTGCCATATAATGAGGTACTTTCGAATGGAGTCCAAGCCATTGATGAGCGCAGTTGTTCATTGCATTGCCACTAAAATGACTTGCACTTTGTTTGAAAATATTTCGAATCGAGTTAACGCAGACACCATTCGGATTTTTCCAATGTGTCAATACTTCCATGGGCAATATTTTCTTTGTATCTTGACAATAAACATAAGCATTTCGTCGATGAGTATTGTTTCATTCCATTGCATATGCAGACATATTAAATTTCACTCTTCAGTAATATGCAATAAATAATTTTAAAAAAACTAAAAAACACGCTTTTTATAAAAAACCGAACTAAAAAATAAATAAATAATAGTTTAAAAAAACTAAAAAACACGCTTTATAAAAAAACAAACTAAATTTTTTTTAAAATTAACAAAAAAGCGTGGGGTGCTCAATCTGAATCTTAAAAAGCACCCCACGCCTTATTTAAAATAAAATAATTGTTTTTCTCATTTACATTATTATTAATTTATATTTATTAAATTTTTTCACACTATTCTTAATTCAAATTTAAAATTTTTTTTTTTTTTCTTTTTTTAGTTTTTTCAAACTATTGTTTATTTATTTTTCAATTCGGTTTTTTATAAAAAGCGTGTTTTTTGTTTTTTTCAAACTATTATTTATTTTCTACTTTTTAGTTCGGTTTATTTATAAGAGCGTGTTTTTTTAATTTTTTTAAACTATTATTTGAATCATTATGAGAAATCAGAAATGGTTAGCGAATGAAGGAGAATACTAATTTATGTACTATTCTATTTCCATCCGCAAATTATTAGATTCCATTCAGCAGAGACAACAATATTGGTTCTTTTAGAATCTTCATCTACTTGGGTACTATAGATGGATTGAAAAGTATTGAACAACCCGTATTCAGAACTCCTTAATGATATTTTCCATAACCTATCGACAAAACCATCAATCTTCAATTCATTAATTTTAATTCCGGTATGCTCCAATATCTCCCGAAGCATCGCTATGAATACGTCCATAATTATCCCATTCTGTCCCTTCTTGAATACCAAAATTTCCATACAACCGCAGATTATCTGATATCGAAAAGATGAATAACATTCCCCTGGTAGATTCGCACCGATGATATTTTATACCAGTATCTGAAAAATTTCACCTACCAAACAATTTTGTCTCATTTTGGCCTCATTTCAGAAAAATTATCTCTAAGCATATCGATGTTTTTTAATGTTTGAATGATTGAGTACCCTCGTAACGTCGGATTGAGGCGTGGCGTAAAAGTAAGATGTATAAAAACCCTGGTGCTTGCACTTATACCTGTAGAAGTTTGGGATCGACTTGGCGACACTTGGCCTACTTGATAATAGAGATTACTAGCGTGTCAGATGGCGCCAATTTCGATTCAGTTTCAATTCACTAACAGGGTATATTTATTTACTCAGATTTCTTTTTGAGGCTAACTGTGCGCGGGATCTAATTCTAGCTTTGCTATTGGTTTAAAAGAGACATCTGTCAAACTTCACCAATAGCAAAGCTAGAATTAGAAGCCCCCGAACATTGCACAAAGAAAACACTGTCGTGTTGTATTTCGTATTTTGTACGATTTGAATTTGAGATTACCTGCATTTTGACAGACGGAGAATTGGAAATGAAATTGTCATTAAATTGCAGAAAATATAAAATTCAATGCATACAATATAATGAACTATAGAAGTATCTTTATTAGTCAATTCGTCAAGATTTGTACTTGCTATTGGCACTAAATACAGGCGAAAATTCGAATCTGCGGCTTTATACTGTACACACAAAATGCAAATGTGGCCCATTCTACAAAAAGTATCCTTACACACTACACTACCTTAAAATGAACAATTTCTCACGCACTAATGAACTGATTAACGAGTGTTTTTTTTTTAAACAAGATCAGGAATAAGCTAAGCAAGATTTCATATCAAAGAGATGGAAAACGCATAGATTCCGACAAAACACTGAAAATAATTTCATATAAGATGCTGCAGATGTCAGAAATTAAGTTCTGACATTAAGCGAGAATATAGACAAACATTTTTGGACGGCGCCATCTACCACAGAGAGAGAAGCTCTGTTGAAGTAACAGGTGGTGTCCCCTCAAAAATCTAAACAATATCGAATCAGTTCATTCACCAGGGTTTTTAGACATCTTACGTAAAAGAGTACATCTGACAACTGGACGAACCGGTAAGCATTGACATATGATACCGCGATACTAAGGTGTCTAAAAACATGGTGTGTTCACTTATACCTGTAAAATATTGGGACAAACTGGGGGACAACAGCCCACTTGATAAAGGGAGTTATCTAGAGTTTCAGATGGCGCCGATGTCGTTTCTTGTCATAATTCAGTTAACTGCAATTTCATACCACACAGGGTGTTTTTGTGATTCGTGTCTCCTGATCCGTTCTGTGATTGTGCTTTTGTCGCCTTTAAGGTTATGTCAATTCGTTGTGAAATATTTTGAGGTTGATCGATCGATGTAACATATTTTAGAACAAACTATTCCATGTACTTATGTCAGTGTTATCAGGGTTATTATATATTGTCAGTATTTTATATATATATATATATATATATATATATATATATATAAAATATATATATATTATAAATATGAATAATTATTTTATGAAGTGCTGTAAATAACATACAATTACTTGATTGAGCTCTCAAACCAATAAGAGTACGGGAAATGCAATCTCTTTCGATTTCTGAAAAATCTATATTCTAGTCTAAAGGAAGTGTTTTGCGACATATCTAAAGCTTTTGACTGTTACGTGAGCTTCATCTCTACAGCTTCAGAAGACGAAGCTTCAATTGGTTCAAATCCTATCTGAGTGAAAAAACCTCTCAGCTTTTTGACAAATTAAGAGGTGTTCACTATTTTGGCAGATAACACAACTATCTTATCGCAAGAACTCAAATTACTTCATATAGCGGAGTAAAAATAGCTTAAAATCATGCATTATTTTGGAATCCTGGAGGACTCCATGTGTTGAGATTGAATCACCCTTCATATATATAGGAGTTTCAATTATTATTATTAGACAGATATCAATTCTGTACTTTGTGACGTTGTCAAAATATAACGATTTTTAAAGTTGGATTTGTCCATTATTCAAGTAAAGGTCCCTCAATTACATTGAATTCTTACCATTTTCAACATTTGGCGACCGTGACAGGACAGGAAATGGAGAATTTCAATCGTCTGAAGAGTTAAAAAGTATGTTGAAGGATAAACAAGTTAGAAAAAAAGATGTTACAGCTCGCCTGAATCAATTAGAAGACAAAGGTGATCGTCTTTTCGCCTTGGATGAGAAGGTTCATGATGCAATATTTTCCTCCAGTGGTGATATTCAAGGTGTAGAATTTGAACAAGAATGTGAGACTGTCGAAGCCTACAGAGATCAACTCATCAAATATAAGTCCGAAGGTTATTATTTCCTGAATGAAGTGAAAGCAGTAGACGTTTCCAGTTCCAGGTCTACAGGAGAAGTCAATTCGAGGAGACACTTTCGACTACCCAAACTGGAGTTGAAGAAATTTGATGGTGACGTTAAGAATTGGATCGGTTTTCGGGGTCAGTTCAAGAAAATTGACGAGGATGAGGATATCGACAGAGAAGATAAGTTTCAGTACTTAATACAGGCCACTGAAGTCGGAACCGTAGCACGAGAACTTAACGAAAGTTTTCCACCGTCTGGAGATAATTATGGAAAAGCCATCAAACAGTTGAAGAGCAGGTTTGCAAGGGACGAATTTCTCATAGAGGTTTATGTAAGAGAACTATTGAACCTCGTACTGAAACAATCCATGAAAAATAAACCAGGTATGTCATTATCCAGTTTATTTGATAAACTAAAGACACAACTCAGAGCTCTAGAGTCTTTAGGCGTAACTAGTGATAAGTATGCAGCAATGCTCTACCCTCTAGTTGAATCTGCGCTAACAGAAGATGTCCTCAAAGTTTGGGAAAGATACAGAACTTCAATTGGTAAAAAACAAATCAATGAGCAAGAAGAAGGTGATGAAGTAAAAAATAAATCCACTAATCATTTGAATCTGTTATTAGATTTTTTGAAAGCGGAGGTGGAGAGTGAGGAACGAATCAACCTAGCACGCACGAGTTTTGGACACGGGAAAGAAACCCAGAGGAACGTCAAACCAGGAAAGGAGGCCGAGAACGAAGAAGGAAAGTTATACAGTACAAGTAAGATGAAAGAGCAGAATGAATTATATACAGCAGCCACAATTTTCACATCTCATGAGAAATTTGGTAAGAAAACTCTGAATTGTTTATTCTGCGATAAATCACATTCGAGTCAAGACTGTATGAGAGCACAAAAACTCACATTTGAAGAGAAAAAAGATTTCATTTTGAAGAAAAATTGTTGTTTTGGATGTTTGAAACCCAATCATAACATAAAAAAGTGTAGAAATTTCATCAAATGCCTCATATACAGTAAAAAACATTTTCCCATCATGTGCCCAGATTTGCAAGCGAACAAACAAGTTGAGAATGAGAATAACAGTAGCGGTCGTAGTTTGATATCTGAGGACGTTGGGAATGTGCTCACGAGTAATAATATTAATAGTACCACTGAGACATTGTTGCAAACTATCCTTGTTCGTCTTGTCAATAATAATAAAACAAAAATTGTAAGAGCTTTATTGGACTCTGCTTCTCAGAGGTCATATTTATTAACGAAACATGTCACAGAAATGGGTTTTACAAAGATTGGTGAAGAAACTATTATACAGGGTGTTTTTGGGGGTTCTGAGTCGTCTCCACAGATACATGGTATTTATGATATTTCTATACAAAGTTCGGATAGTTCTTTTCAGTTCAATGCTACCGTATTGAATCAGGATAAAATTTGTAATCATGTACCAAGGTTGCAAAACTCGAGATATATTAAGTTCTTGAACAAGAAAAATGTAAAAATTGTCGATGTTGATGGTAAAATTTGTGAAATTTGCAGAATTGGTGCAGAATTGATCGGTCAGTTATTTACGGGAACTATTGAAAAAGTTGATGAAAATATAGTTGCTCTTGAAACACGTTTGGGTTGGACTGTAATAGGAAAGCAATATAGTAATTCCAACGTTTTGACCACATCTTCTTGTTTGAGTCAATCTACTATTTCTGAGTTATGGTCATTGGATACTTTGGGTATAAAAGATCCAATCGAGGTGAAGAATAAAGATGAGATACAGACCGAGGTTATGGAAAATTTTAAAACAACAATATCAATAAATCATGACGGTAGATATGAGGTATGTCTTCCTTGGATCGAAGGACATCCGGAACTTCATAATAATTTCAATTCATCAGTAAAAAGACTAGATAATATCACGAAAACACTATCAGCATCGAATATTTTTACTGATTACGAAAACATTTTTCGGAAATGGTTAGAATTAGGAATTATAGAAGAAGTTATCGAGGATGAATTTGACAAGAATATTTATTATTTACCACACCATCCTGTGATAAAGGAGTCTAGTGTCAGTACAAAGATCAGACCCGTTTTCGATGCTTCTAGTAAAGACATCAAAGGAAATTCTTTGAATGATTGCTTCGAAAGGGGCCCCAATCTAATAGAACTTATTCCCCTCATACTTTTACGATTCCGGTTAAGATCTATAGGTGTGAGTGCGAATATCAAAGAAGCATTTTTGCAAATTAGTCTTTCGAATAAAGATAGAAACTTTTTACGATTTCTTTGGTGGAAAGACAATATGTATACATCATTCAGAACATATAGACATTGTAGAGTGTTTGGGGTTTCTTCTAGTCCATTTCTTTTGGCTGCTACAATTTTATTTCATTTAAAAAAGGTACCACCAGAATTCAGGGATACTGCAGAAAAATTTAAAAAATCCTTTTATGTGGATAACTGCGTCACAAGCGTTGATAGTATTGTAACGAAGTTACTAAGGTTCCAAGTATTTACAATAGTTTTTCATCCATTTCAACAGTATTACAAGCTCCAGGTATAAATAAGCCATATCTCCGTTAATAATAATCAGAAAAATATCATTCTTGTCCGACATAAATTCGCAAAGCATGAATTACACCTTTCGTAATCAATAACTCTCCCGAATCAATTACGTAAAAAACACATCGGTACAGCTAGTAAAATAAAACAATCGTACGTCACCCGCCCCACTCTGGAGCAAGCAAGGCACTTGAATCGAACGCAAAACTCGAGAACCAAAGTATCCACTGAAGATCGCATATTCATTCACGTACGAGCCAACAGTCCGATCGCCACCCAGCCTAGTTGAGTCTAGACAGAGACGCGCGCACCGAGCTGACGTCACAGCAGTCGCCACCGAGAACATGACACTGCCTCCGAGCAGCCGTTGACGTCACAAGGGAAGGGAGGTCGATATTCTAGACGTTGGATCAAATGCTCGAGAGAGCAGGCAGTCGTTCCCAAGCAGCGAAACCAGCCAACACGCCAAGGGAGAGTTCCGCCAGAAGGACGAGGTACAGTGGAGGCGCACGCACCGAGCTGACGTCACAGCAGTCGCCACCGGAACATGACACTGTGTCCAAGCAGCCGTTGACGTCACGAAGGAGGGTGGACGATATTCTGGGTAATTATTCTGTGAAGGTATAATTTTTATCGCAAACGACAAAGTCCACAAAACGGCGCGCGCATATAAGTCGATCAGGAGGGATACGGAAAAGAGGGAGAAGCCGGCCGTAGTGCCAGTTCGAAATATTTCAAAGAATTAGTAGCTTGCCCAGCCCAGCAGAAACAGCCACGCGTCCGACTAGAGTCCAGAGTGAGAGCTAGAGACCGAAGCAGTCCACGACCGTTCCGAACTTTGCCGAAGGAGTAGGATCGGAGTTAGGGTAAATATTGTATATCGGAAATTTTTGTAAGTACCCCAGGTCTGATTTGCGCATGATCAAACAATAGCCGTCAGAGGCCCCTGTTCACTTTATTGATGCGCGGATAAAGTTAGTCGTGTTTGAGAGCCTGAACGAACCACCACGTACGCCGAGTGATAACCCGTGGCCATCAGCCCAGTATAGCAGATCCGGTGAGTCATTTAGTGTCCTTTACAACAAGAGTAGGCTAGTAATGTGATACGTGTGGCTAACTAAAAAGCACGGGTGGAGGTCGCATAGAAGAGGTAGACATTTCTCGCTTCCTGCGCTCCGACGTGACTTTAGAGACAGAGATAGGAAGCACGGGTAGAGGTCGCATAGAAGAGGTAGACATTTCTCGCGTCTCAACTTCCTGCGCTCTAACGTGGCTTGAGGGTAAGACAGAGATAGTAAACACGGTTGGAGGTCGCACAGAAGAGGTAGACATTTCTCGCGTCTCAACTTCCTGCGCTCCGGCGTGTCGGGTTCTGAGGATTAGTAAACACGGTTGGAGGTCGCACAGAAGAGGTAGACATTTCTCGCGTCTCAACTTCCTGCGCTCCGGCGTGTCGGGTTCTGAGGGATTAGTAAACACGGTTGGAGGTCGCACAGAAGAGGTAGACATTTCTCGCGTCTCAACTTCCTGCGCTCCGGCGTGTCGGTTTTGAGGGATTAGTAAACACGGTTGGAGGTCGCACAGAAGAGGTAGACATTTCTCGCGTCTCAACTTCCTGCGCTCCGGCGTGTCGGTTATTGAGGGATTAGTAAACACGGTTGGAGGTCGCACAGAAGAGGTAGACATTTCTCGCGTCTCAACTTCCTGCGCTCCGGCGTGTCGGTTGAGGGATTAGTAAACACGGTTGGAGGTCGCACAGAAGAGGTAGACATTTCTCGCGTCTCAACTTCCTGCGCTCCGGCGTGTCGTAAGTAGGAGTTAAAAATAATAGTTAACACGGTTGGAGGTCGCATAGAAGGGGTAGACATTTCTCGCGTCTCAGCTTCCTGCGCTCCGGCGTGTCGTAAGTAAAAGGGGATAAAGATAACAGTAAACACGGTTGAAGGTCGCACAGAAGAGGTAGACATTTCTCGCGTCTCAACTTCCTGCGCTCCGGCGTGTCTTGATCAAGGAAAGACAGAGAGGGGGAATAAAAGCTAGGCAGGATAGGTTAGGCTAGCCTCACGTGGAGCATTACGCCCTGCTATTGAAATTAGTTGCTTTGGCCGTCTGTGAAAACTTGCATTTGATACCCGCTGTTGTCTTGCACCCGTTTTTGAGCTTGCATACTAATCCGTACGACTTTCCCCCCCCTAAAAACTCACATTAAATCCCCACTGTGGCCTTACATCCATTTTGAGCTTTATTACGAATCCGTACGATTTCTTTTTTTTTACAAGAGCTTATGGTTATTACGTGTACTCCGCCTACATTAAACACACCCTTCCCGCTTGGTATGATTATTTAGTGCTTGACCTGTGTTCATTTATTCTGTAAATAACCTGAGGCTGACTACAGCCGCCCTGACAATTTTTTTTTTATTATTATTATTAATATACCTGTTTATCCTGCTTTTAGTATTCTTTCATTAACTATTCTGAGTAGAATTTAAACATCTAGTGCGCAGTCGCCATCCAGGTTCGAAACCCAGTTAAAGGCAATTAAAGCCTGCCTTGCTGGCCCTGTTACAGTGTCACGACTATATTGACCCCTGGAGTATCTTTCTTCGCTGAGACTGCCCGGAGCACAAGTGGCCTTTTCCACTATAAAGCTAAAGGTGGCGCCCGAGAAAAACCGAGGACAGTGAAAAGCGCCAAAGTTTGATATCAGGGGAAGGAAACCCCCTCGCAGTATGTCAGAATTACAAAAATTCATCATGGAATCAAAGCATTTAATGTCTGAAGCACAATTTGATTTGAGAGGCTGGATTCATTCATTTGGTCAGGCTGATTCCGATGTTACTTGTAACGACAATATTACATCATTGTTAGGTTTATCTTGGGATTTTCGAAATGATAAACTTTTTTGTGATGTTGATTCATTAACAAAACTAGAGGATATCTCTTTAACAAAAAGAGGTTTATTATCAATCGCTCAAAGGGTATTCGATCCTGTGGGGTTTACTTGTCCAGTTACTTTAATTCCGAAGATTTTGCTACGAGAGACTTGGAAACTCAAACTTGGGTGGGATAAGGAATTGCCTGAGAATATTATTAAAGAAATCAAGAGATGGTTGCAACATATATCGTGGCTCAGTTTTTGTAGAATTCCAAGATCCCTCTGTGAATTCCCTCTTAAGGATGCAGTGAGTACATCCCTACATGTTTTCGGTGATGCCAGTAAACTTGCGTATGCTACTTGTATTTTTATTCGTGCACAACTGGGAGAAAAAGTGTCTGTTCAACTAATTGAGGTGAAGTCAAGAATATCACCCATAAAAATTTTTACTTTACCGAGATTAGAATTATTAGCGGCTGTACTTGGTGCCAGGATATGTCAATCTGTAAAAGTGGATATTCTGACAAATATTAAAACATATTTTTGGACTGACTCCATTGTTGTTTTGGCATGGATTGGAACAAGAGAGAACTGGAATACTTTCGTGGGAAATAGGGTTAAAGAAATCTGTACCATCATTAATCCGGAAGATTGGCATCATGTTCCCGGAAATTTGAATGCTGCCGATCTACCATCCAGAGGGTGTAATGCTAAAGAGAATTGATGGAAAGTAATTGGTGGTACGGTCCGGAATGGTTGCGGTATGAACCCGAATTTTGGCCCCACTCTGAGATAGATTTTTCGGATGCTGAAATCTATGAAGAGAAAAGGAAAAATATTATTTCGATGGTGGCACCCGATAAATTCAGAATAACTGAAAATTTCAATAAATTCTCCAGTTATAGTGAAGTTCTAAGAATGATTGAATGGATATTGAGGTTCAGTTATAATATGAAAAATAAAGGAAAAATAATTAAACGTGAATTGAATTGTGAAAAAATAGAAGCAAGTGAAACCCGTCTTTTGAAAATTATACAACTTAAAGTTTCGGAAAAAATAGATTTGGGCCTGATACATAATTTACAAGTTTTGAGGATAACAGAGGTATATTGAGAATCAGAAACGAAGTTGATGTTACGTGAAGATACAAATTATTTCAAATTCCTATTCTACTTCCTTCAAATCATGAAATAGTAAATAAACTTATGCTTGAACAACATCGTTTGAAACAACATACTGGAATCACTAGCCTATTGAGGTATCTTGCGAGAAAATTTTTTGGATTCTGAAGGGAAAGAAAACAGTTAGACAAGTTTTATCAATGTGCATCGTTTGTGAACGCCATAATCAGAAAGCTATTGAGGCACCTTTTGCTCCTTTTACCTGAAAATAGGATAAAAGAGGCTGCTGTTTTTGAAGTTTTAGGAGTCGACTATGCTGGACCACTATATCTGAAAGAAGTAGGAAAAGCCTGGATCGTGTTGTTTACTTGTGCTGTATATAGGGCCGTACACTTTGAGCTTGTCACCCTCTCCACAGACGCTTTTATTCTCGCGTTGAGGAGATTCATAGCCAGAAGAGGAAGAATTTCGACAATTTATTCAGACAATGGAACATGTTTCGGAGGTGCCAATAATCTTCTGAATAAAGAGATTGGGAAGAGATAGTAAAAATATTCCTCTGTACAGAGAATTAGGTGGATCTTCAACGCTCCGACAGCACCCTGGTGGGGATGATGGTGGAAGCGATTAATAAGAATAACAAAAGAGCTTCTGAGACGAAATTTAGGTGAAGCTTGTATCACCTACGAGGAACTCATGACAATTTTATGTGATTGTGAATCAGTAATCAATTCTAGACCAATGACATATTTTTATGAAAATGACGAACTCATTCCATTGACCCTGCATTTTCTACAGAATATACCGAGTAATGAAGTACCCGATCTTGATATGGTAAATAGAATTACCTATTGAAAAGACACCGTTTTCTTCAAACCATAAAGACAATATTCGGAAGAGGTTTAGAAGAGAATATCTTGGGATTGGTACACATTGTGGAAAAAGAAAAATTTCCACAATTAAAGTTGGAGATATTGTTCTTGTGGGAGCAGATAATATGAAAATATCTAATTGGCCTTTAGCAGAGTCTTAGAACTTTACCAAGGAAGAGATAAGTGGAGAGTAGCGAATCAAAATTGCTGGTACCGGAGAATTAGTTCCCCTTACAACGTCTTTATCCACTGGAAGTATCAGCAGCTGATAGTCGAGATTCTTCGTTTTTTCGTAAACTGACCCAAACCTTTCCAATAATAACAATACTAATCAAACGTCCCAGATGTCAGATCCCAATCAAGTCTCTACTCCAAAAGACGAGAGAGGAGAAACCAGTGTGGCTCATCATCAAGAGAGGCGACGCCGACGGTAACCAGATCAGGACGCGTAGTCAAGATTCCAAAACGATTCGAGCCTTAACAATTATTGGAAATATGATTTTGTTTCTTTTTCTTCTTTTGCAAAATGAATATTGCAAAGGTGGGAGTATGTTGAGATTGAATCACCCTTTATATATATATATATATATATATATATATATATATATATATATATATATATATATAGGAGTTTCAATTATCATTATTAGACAGATATTAATTTTGTACTTTGTGACGTTGTCAAAATATAACGATTTTTAAAGTTGGATTTGTCCATTATTCAAGTAAAGGTCCCTCAATAACATTGAATTCTTACTATTTTCAACACCATGGATTTCACTAAAACCATCTAATGTTACTTAGAAATTGCTTGCAGAAAAAAGTTATAAACTTATATTCGTGCGCTGCTTGTTTATTAATTGTTTGAACAATGAAAAACAATTTTGTTAGGCAAATTTCACCCAAATTGATGCTTTAGGGGTTTTTGAGGTCGCTGAACCAGAATATGACATTGAAAAAACGATGGCGTGGCCAGTCGTAAAGGTAGATTTCATGAATGATAATTTACAGCTACCTATTTGTGATTTATGTGTACATCTAAGAGGAAAAAAATTCAGGTAAAATTTGTGAGATAGTGAAGCTCTATCAAACGACTTATAGTTTGCCGATATTGGGTATGGAAATGGAATATTGCGAAGTTTTTCAATAGCTGCCATTTTGAGACTATTGGATCATTTTCGCTCGTGGCGACATGCTCCTCCAGCAGTGCACTTCACACATTTTTTTCGCATGTTAGCGAAAAAATTCTGCAGCTTACAGTTTTTATTTAAAAAAAAAAATTTATCCACCTTTTTCATGTAAATTTTTTCATTTTTGCGAGTGGCACCATTATTTATTCATTTTTTTTTTAATATTCAATATACAAGGTAATTTGGCAACTTATTCGTTGAATAATTAATTAAGCACATACTTTAAGGTTGGGAACTTCTTATATGTTGTTCCTTACATCATCACTTATGTACAGTAAAAAGTTCCCGCAGTCCCCTAACTTTCTGAAGCTAAAATCTAATATTATTCCACTACTAGTAAAATGACTCGTATATCTATAAATTGATTTGAATCTTCTCTGAACCTTTACCCATTGGAATAATTTTTTTCAACTTGTGATTGTAATGTATCTAGTAACTAGCAAGTCAAATAATTTTATTATTACTTTTATATTTATTTTTTATATTATATATATTTTGTATATAATTTTTTCCATGAGATGGCAGTCTTCTGACTGAAAGTATTGGAAAATTCTAATTATAGTGGATATTTTCTTCCAAAGAGCTATGGGACGGTTCGGAATTCACTGGCCAAAATCAATATATTTTCGTAGGATGAAAAGTCCACGCTTACTTTTGTAATTCATGTGTTTATTAAAAAGTGATAATCATCCTAATCATAGTCATTAGCCTTATCGATCTCGGGAGTGGGCCTCGTTTTTCCGAACAACTGCTTGGTTTAGATCGCCCTCCTTCTCCGATTATCTCATGCTGGGTGTTACTGAGAAATAAAATACAAGCATTTAGATTATTTTTTTCTCCCCTCATCTTTGTTAGTAGGGCTCACCTTTTCCGGCGAAGTCATTCTAAGATAGCTGGAAGCAGCCTAGACTGTCGCACACCAGGATTCATCGATTTCTCAACTTCATCAACAGATTTTATGATATCTACAATGAACTCTCTGATTTTGTTCATGTCAGAAGGTTGTTAGAGAGGTAATAGTCCGGCGGAGATGGGCAGTGGATGGCTTGGTAATAGTTTGTATCGGAAAGTTTAATGGAACAATGTCATCGGGGACATTTTCCAATCCCCTCAATTTTCAAGTTAATTCATCATCTAGAGACATCAGTCCACTCTCTTACCTTTTCTCATTCCTTCGTGGAAGTTTCCATGATCCGAAAAAGGCCATTTGAGAAGAAATCACTTTGAAAAAATCGCCAGGTAGACCTCAAGAAAAATCTGATTTTTGACAGACAGATGTAAACATTATAGTAAGTTCCGAGGATTTCATCTCATTTTCGCGCCAACTGTTCTGAGCGGGTTCTTGTTCGTAGAACTTGAATCTTTGTAAACGATCAATTCACAATTTTTGGCATGAAGTAATGTTGACAGAAAAAGAAAATTTCATAGGTTTGAAGTTTGACATTTTGAGTGACACAAACAACAAACATTCCTCAACCTCGCCATCTACTAATTAAGTTCCAAGCAGAATTTAACGTTTTTCATTTGTTGTCCACCAAAAATTCTAAACAAAATCGAATCAGGGTTTTTAGGCATCTTACGCGATACTAAGATGTCTAAAAACCATGGTGTGTTCACTTAAACCTGTAAAATATTGGGACAAACTGGGGGACACCAGCCCACTTGATAAAGGGAGTTATCTGTTGTTTCAGAGTGCGCTGACATAATTCACTTACCTGCAATTACAGACCACACAGGGTGTTTTTGTGATTTGTGTCTCTGATCCGATCTGTGATTGTGCTTTTGTCGCCTTTGAGGTTATGTCAATTCGTTGTGAAATATTTTTAGGTTGATCGATCGAAGAAACATATTTCAGAACGAACTATGCCATATGTACTCAAGTCAGTATTATATAGAATTTTCTAGAAGTGTTCCGAAATAATGCGTACCAATTTTGTATGGTTAATTTTCCATTGAGACGGCTCCACCGAGTTGTATTTCTGTCCCATGAACACAAATTCAATATCGGTGCTTGTTCATAATATATGTGGATACTGGAAAAAGCTTAACAAATTTCATAAATCATAATTGAGATTTGTTTTGAACGTTTCTTATTGCCAAAAAAGGCGAAACGGGGCCTTTTCTTGATCTTCGAACCTCCGAAAGTATTTGAGAATGACACGTTTTGACTTCGATTTCGTGTTCATGGGGCAAAATACGTGGGTAACACCAAGCGGCAAGACTCAACTCGACGGAACCGTATCAACAATTAATTTGAACAATCCCGCTTTGCTTGAGAAGTTGGATTCCATATTATTTTCTATGTTCAAGATATTCAGACGTGTCTCAGGAAAGAACTTACACGTTTTGTATAATTTTCAGCTAATGACATGAATGAATGCATAAATGTCTCTTCTCCACAAAAAGTTTTTTGAATACTTCTGTTTCAAAATAAATTTGGACAGATTGATGAATAAAAGGAATGCCAAAATTTCCCGTGAGATTATGTGGAGTGTTGGACAATCCTCCTCTGTTCAATTCACAGTATTATCAGGTAATAAATGTACTTTTTTGTCATTGTCTTGTGTGGCACTTGTTATTCTATTCTGAGGGTAGCCAATTCTCTCTCCTTTATTCTGAAAACAGCAAAAGCTTGATTTGAATTTTTGACATAGAATTCATCATTGAGTAACAAATCCAATCTGATGGGTTTCAGGCTTTTCGCAATGAATTAATAATAGAATGTAGAAACGTTCTGGGTGTTTTCGTATCTGCAAGATCAATAAAATAATTATGTTTTTAGATATAATTGAATATATTATGAGACTATATTGTCATAATCAGTCGAAAACTTGATTCCGAGATTCTTTTGATTGAAAAACTCTACATGTTATATATATTTTCTTGATGATCACTGCATTCAATGTTATCTTATTAAAATCAGTATGCGTTTTCCATTGTTTATTATTATTGTCCACATTTATTTTGAAATAAGAGTTGATTGTTAATCATGAATATACAGTACACGAGAAAATTGTTTCAATAAGTGATGATATCGGAATAGATAAATATGTTTGTGCTAGTAATTTCATCAAGGAAAATATTTTGAGAAATTCGACATACATGATGGATTTAAAAGGACTTTTGCTCATGATAAAAATCTTATTATAGAGCGGATAAATTGCTATAAATTACATACAAATACTTAATGTAGCTTTCAAACCAATGAGAGTACAGGAGATACAATCTTTCGCTTTCTGAAAAATCTATATTCTAGTCTGAAGGAAGTGAGCGCTGCGACGTATCCAAAGCTTTTGACTGTTACGTGAGCTCCATCTCTACAGCTTTAGAGGACGAAGCTTCAATTGGTTCGAGTCCTATCTGAGTGAAAAAACCTCTTAGCGTTTGGGAGAAATGAGAGGTATTCACTCTATTGGCAGACAACATGACTATCTTATCGCAAGAGTTCAAATTGTCTACATAGTAAAATGACTCGTATATATATAAATCAATTTGTATCTTTTCTGAACTACCTTTGCCCATTGTAATGCTTTTTTCAACTTGTGATTGTATTGTATCTAGTAACTAGCGAGTCAAATATTTTTATTATTACTTTTATATTTATTTTTTATATCATATATATTTTGTACAAAAATTTTATAATGAGATGACTAAAAGTAGTGAAAAATTCTAAATATTGTGGATATTTTCTCCCGAAGGGCCATGGGACCCTCTGTGACGGTTCGGAATTCACTAGCCAAAATCAAGATCTCTTCATAGAATGAAATATCCCTACTTGTGGAATCCATGTGTTTATTAAAAGGTTATAATTTTCCTAATAATAGTCATTAGCCTTATCGATCTTATGTCATGCGGGGTGTTACTTACTGAAAAATAAAAGAGAAGCTGATTTAGATCATTGTATTTCCCCCTCACCTCCATTAGTATGGCTCACCTTTTCTGAAGAAGTCATTCTTAGATAGCTGGAAACAGCCTTGACTGTCGCAGACCTGGATTCATCGATTTCTCGACTTCATCAACAGATTTTATGATATCTACAATGAACTCTTCGATTCTGTTCAGATCAGAAGGTTGTAAGAGAGGTGATAGTCTTGCAGATATAGTGAATGGCTTGGTTATAGTTTGTATCGGAAAGTTTAATGGAACAATGTCATCGGGGACATTTTCCAATCCCCTTGATTTTCACGTTAATTCATCTTCTAGAATCAGTCCACTCTCCTACCTTTTCTCTCTCCTTCGTGGAAGTTTCCATGATCCCAAAAAAACCATTTGAGAAGAAATCACTTCGGAAAAATGGCCAAATAGACTTCAAGAAAAATCGAGCAGTCATCTGATTTTTGACAGACAGATGTGAACATTGTAGTAAATTTCAAGGATTTCATCTTATTTTCGCGCCAACTGTTCTGAGCGTGATCTTGTTCGTAGATCTATAATCTTTGTTAACGATCAATTCACCATTTTTATGCATAAAAATATGTTGACAGAAAAATAAAATTTCATAGGTTAGAAGTTTGACCTTCACCGTGACACAAACATTCAATAACCGCGCCATCTACTAATGAAATTCTGAGCAGAATTTAACGCCATTCATTTGTTGCTCCCAAAAATTAACGCAAATTTAAAAAACTTGACTGAGATTTTCCCAAAAAATTGGTTTACAAAACCTACGACACGTATTTCGCTATACTATAGCTTTTTCAATGGGAGATAAACTGTTTTATGTCCACTTGAATAAGCTATAGTATAGCGGAACACGTGTTGTGGGTTTTGTAAACCAATTTTTTGTGAATATCGTAGTGAAGTGTTTTTAGTTCACTTCAATTATGGTTTACCATCAAATATCGGCCGCATCTGATCAAAACATGTAAACATTTTCGGAGAAAGGAGATCTGTACTCGGTTACTCTGTATACAAAATTCCAAGAGAATGTGAATGAATTGAGGCAATGGAGCGGAATCAGATTGGTAATGAACACACATCATCCCTAAACAAATGATTCATTTTGAAATAATGATGAAATTTAAAACAAACACGAGGAAAGCTAATATCAATTAATCAGATGAAAACTGAGACACCAACAATTTTAAATCTTTGTATGTTCTATACATCCAATTTTGGGATTGAACTACTCCATTTGTTGTTAATGTAGCTTCATTCGTGAATGAAATATTTTTGAGGAAGTTATTATTCAGATGAAAACGTTGATACTACAAGCAAAACTTCAATCACTTTCAGGTCTAAATGTGTGAAGGAGAAATAAGTTGAAAAAATAACATCAATACGTCAGATGAGAAACCAAAACACCAACAATTTTAAATCTCAAGTTGTTCACAATTACCGACTGAGTTGAAGTGATTCATCAGTGAAACTGAAATGGAAAGACAAAAACTAGTCTATCAGAAAAAATGTGTAGCGTTAGATTAGTCGCAAATAACAATATGTCATACCTACAGAGCAGGCGCCATAGAGTTCAACAGAAGATACCCAAATCGTTACCCTATAGATCACAAAATAGTTTCGAAAATAGGTAGACAATCCGAACAAACTGGTAATATAACAGATTCAACAAGAAGGGGTCAAGGAAGAATAACTGCCGATGAAGATGCGATTTTAAATAGAGTAAAAGCTGATCCTTCTATTAGCGCCAGACAAATCGCTATCGACGGGGGTCTGGCACACACACGTGGGCGGAGCGTACTGAGGATGAAAAAAATACACCTTTCAAACCCAAATTCCTTCACAGATCTAGACCCGGATATACTGAAAAGAGAATTGAGTTCTGTTTATGGTCTCAAGGTTTTTATGTGAATAATAATAACTTCGTCAAAAACATTTCATTCACAGATGAAGCTACATTTACAACAAATGGGGTAGTTGCATCCCAAAATTTGAGCTACTGGGCATCGGGAAATCCTCACGAAGACATCAATTTCAAAAATCAATATTCTGAGAGATTGAATTTGCGGTGCGGAATTTCAGACACCACAATAATTGGCCCATTTTTCAAGGAATGATAGATGATGAAACCGTTCTGAATTTCTTAAATTACCAGTTATGGAACCTTTTCGAAAAAATCCCCATTGATGTTCGTACGACTATTATTTTTAATTGGATGGTACATCCATCCATAATGCTGGTGATGTATGGAGATGGTTGAATCAAAAATGTCCACTGACATGGATTGGTCGTAATATCCCTCTAATTCATTGGCTTCTGCGTTCACCTGACCTATTTCCTCTGTATTTCTACTTTTAGGAAAGAACTAAACAGAAGGTTTATAAAACTGGACCAAGGAATAAAGAAAAGTTGCGGAGGATAATTGTGGCAGTGTGCAGAAAAATATCACCAGGAGAACTGCGAAGATAAAATAACTTGCGCAGAACGTACGACAAATGTGTAGGAATGAAGGAGGATGTATATAACATACAAAGCTTCAAACTTGTTGGTGTCTAAGTATTTTATCTGATTCATTGTTATTATCTTCCTTTATGTTTGTTTTCAATTTTATAATTATTTCAAAATCAATAATTTGGTTAGAAATTGCCTCAATCCATTCAAATATTTATACAGACTAACTTGAAAGATTCCTTCTTTTAGAGAATTGTAACATGTATACATCACCTTGAAATTTCGCGTTGAGTTATCCAAAACTGGTTCGAATCGAATGCTCCAATCAAAATTTGGCTGAGAAAAAATGCCTAATACGTTTTATCAAATTTGGCCTGCATTCTGTGATTGAAGTAGGTCGTGAAAAGGTGATTTATGAAACTTCTCTACCCGATAAAATAGGGCATTTCGAAAAGCACACATTGGGAGAAAAAACAATTTTCCATATATATATATATATATATATATATATATATATATATATATATATATATATATATATATATATATATATATATATATATATATATATATATATATATATATATATATATATATATATATGTTTCCTAACTACGGTACGAAACTTCAGGGGGGTGATTCGTTAGGTCATTTGACAAAAAAAAGTTCCTATGAACATATGTCCGGAGTTGCTTCGTTTCTGAGATACAGGGCGTTGAAGTATTAAAAAAAAAGGTATTTATAAAATATCCTGAATATCCTGAAACCGATGTGGTTGAAATGTGGTACAGCTATTTGAAGTAATAAGGCAATTATTTGGCCCCAAGTAGGTCCAGGGGCGTCTCAGTGGGCACCACAGCCAACAATACTGAGAAAAAAAAGTACTTTTTTTTTAGTATTTTATTTTTTCAGATCGAACAACTGAAAATACAACTCTTTGGTCCCCTGTGTTTTATTCATATCAAGCTTCGTTTTCGAGGAAAAAATACTTCAACTTATGCTACAAATTATCCATGGACAACATAAAATACAAACCTAAAGTAAAAAATAAACAATTTCGACCTTAAAGTAAATGAGCAAAATGTCCACCGTCTGATTAAATACACGACTGCAATCGATGTGTCATTGATTGTCTGACACGTTCAAAAATACCTGGAGTATTCCTTGTGATATTGCAATTGTCACTTATTCGATTCCTCAAGTCATTCACATCTATTATAGGGGTTTCATAAACGAGAGCCTTCAGATGACCCCATAAATAGAAATCTAGAGGATTCATATCAGGACTGCGAGCGGGCCAATGTTGAGGTCCTGCACGTCCAATCCAGCGATTAGGATAGGTGATGTCGAGATGCTGACGAGCAAGAACACTAAAATGAGCTGGAGTTCCGTCGTGCATGAACCACATGTTGCCTCTTACAAGTACGGGTACTTCTTCTAACAAAATGGGTAGATGATTTCGCAAAAAAAACGTGTAGGATGGACCTGATAATCTCGCTGGTGAAAAAAAGGGTCCAATTAGGTAGTCACTAATAATTCCTACCCAAACGTTCAGCGAAAATCGTTGCTGAAAATGATTTTCGTCGGCCCAGAAATGGTTATTGTAAATAAAATATTTGGCAAAAAATTATTATTGTGTGCCATCGTATGAATCAACCACCTGCAAAACATCAATCTTGGGTGAAAATCCATAGGCAGTGGAGCTTGGACCCGCTGTATGTGATATGGGTATGGGAGGTTTCTTTTTAGAATTTTTCAAACTGTTTTTGGGCTAACTTCAAGCTGCAGGGCAATCTTCCTGGTTCTATTTGAAGGATCTTCTTCTATCGCATCAAGTATAGCTTCTTCTAGTTCAGGCGTTGTTACAGTTTCTGGTCTTCCAGCACTTACATTTTTATTGAAACTTCCAGTTTCACATAATCTTGCATGTAGCGTTCTAAATGTTTTAGCACATGGAATTAAGATATCTATCCTGGTAGATTCTCCGTGCTTCTTCCAAATTTCCATTTGCTAATCCATGAATGAAGTGCATGTCAGCCATTTCAGCGTTAGTAAAAGTATTTATGATGGAATCATTGCTAATTGACAACTCTGACTTTTACTGATATGACAATACTATCACTGTCAGCTGGTCTCCATAGCAGGTGATCATGATTGTAGAGTGCCTTAATGTTTTTTTGTTCTCGAAAACTAAGCTTAATATGAAAAAAAAAACACAGGAGGCCAACAAGTTGTATCTTTACCACACTTATAAAAAACTTTTTAGAACCCACGCTTACATTCAAATGCTCTGGAAAGGAGAAAATAATTTTTTTCCCAGTATTGTTGGCTGTGGTGCCCACTGAGACGCCACTGGACCTACTCAGGCCAAATAATTGCCTCATTACTTCAAATAGCTGTACCACATTCCAACCACATCGGTTTCAGGATATTCAGGATATTTTATGAATACCTTTTTTTTATACTTCAACGCCCTGTATTTCAGAAACGAAGCAACTCCTGATATATTTTCATAGGATTTTTTTTTGTCAAATGACCTAACGAAACACCCCCTGAAGTTTCGTACCGTAGTTAGGAAACACCCTGTATATATATATATATATATATATATATATATATATATATATATATATATATATATATATATATATATATATATATATATATATATATATATTGATATGGTATGATAAATTGAAAAATAATTTTACAAAATTATTTTGTTTTCAAATATTATTTGTGCCCCTGTTTTGGGTGCCACTTGTGATGTTTTGATAAGTGTAAATATATAAGTTGTTTTGCTATATTGAGATTGCTAAAGATTGCTATGATGTAAATAGATATTTCTGCCCCTGTAATAATAATTGTCAGCGAACGTCACTGTTCTCCTGTCACGCTACCAACAATTATTACTTTTCTCGCCACAGCTAAGCTCAGTTGGCACGCCCCTGTCTCAGATTGTCGGTTCAAAAGGAATTTGGCCACTGGTGGCTAACTTCAGTTTATTGAATGATCTTAGTTATGTTAGTTGATCATTGTGAGAAAATAAACAAACCAAATATCAAAAACAATTATCTCCTTTATTCAGGAAGAACTTAAAAATACCTGGCCTACGAAAACCAACTTATGCTAGAGTGAATCAAACAATTATTCACGGATAATAATAAAATTGCATAGCATGGATAGATGAACAGAACCTCACTTTTCTGTGAGCGTAATTTTCTGTTATTGTTCATAAAAGTGACATAGAGTTCATCGAATGTGATAAATGTTATTTGGGAAATAGTTCAGGACCGGGAAAGCACTATTAAAAGTTTTATACCTGGTTGGAACTGTTGGTGTTCACAACTATATCATAAATACCGGAAGTCTCCTCTCTCCAGCCTCTGTTAGCACTGCAAAACCATGTGTCAGGAACGTATCGATGTGGGACTCAGCTTTTGGAATCGTGGATATACGATGTCATCAAGGTAATCTTGTTCTGTTAAGCTACTGATGGAATTATTCCATTTTTCTGTCAGAGAAATTTTATGCGTGCTTCCACTTCGGAAAATATTTTCGATCCCCTCTAAGCTTTGTTTTTTTGTCGCTTCGCAGCATCTTGCCATTGTTGTTGTTCCATTTGAAATTTCAAATTCGCGTATCAAATCGTCACTTTGCACTGTTCATATTGATGTTGCACAATTTATACACACAATTAAATTCCCATTCTTATCATTAATTTCAAGTTTGAATAATAATTGCTTATGATACCTTCTTTTTGCCATTCTCTCACAATTTCCAACTTTACATCTGATCATCTCTTCTCTGCTTGGCTATCTTTCATAAAGACGTTTGCTGTTCTCTCATTGGCTAACTTTTAGTTTGCTACAATTTCATGTACAGAGTGTTTCAAGTTTATAAATGTGTTGCTTACTTTTTATTCATGATAATTTTGCAAATCTTGACTTTTAGTTGTCTTTTGAGCAATTATGAGTTATGATAATTTTGATATGTATATAATTGATGTTTCATAGTACTTTGACAATTTATTATCCATATCATACCTAGGCTCATAAAATACATTGAATTTTAAAAATTATTTACAAGCAAACTCTTGAAATTGATAATTATTTATTTTTTATTTTTTTTGTGGCTTTTTAGTCTTTTAAAATTTTCAACTAGCATAACATAACATAACAATATATATATATATATATATATATATATATATATATATATTTATATATATTTATATATATATATATATATATATATATATATATATATATATATAGATCACCAACCGCACTTTTCTGAAAATAGGTGAACCAGGTGGAAAATATAGGAAGCTGATTCTGAAATATTCCAGGTCATATCACAATTTTCCTTGTTTTCCATTAACACAAACGACACAATCTTCCATATGAATTTGATCCCTTTGATTCCACTCCAAGTTTCGAGGGATTAATCGGAAATATCAAGATGGCTTTCCTTCCCCATTACATTCCCCACGAAATGAGAAATATGATTACGGAGCATGCCGAGATCTTTATAATATACCGACCGACTATTGAAGACGATACCTTTCGCGGAAGAAAATCGTTTGACTTCGATATGGAATTAGGTACGAGAGTGAGATGGCTTCATAGCTTCAAGACTATAATGATAACAATAATAATAAAATATGTTTATTTACTAGAGATTTACGAACAAAAAAGTTTTCAGGACAACTAATGTATAAATACCAAGTAAATAAACAGAAACGCCATGTAGTCCTGGGGAGGACTGTCTATGGAGAGGTTTATGTTTATTTGCTTCTATGAATTTATGTGCAATATTCAAATTGCTGATTTATTTCTTAACTTATAAGTATGTTCCTATAACTATATAAGATATAGGATAGAGAATACAACTAAGTCTACGTGATATACATAATCAATAAGATGTAGAATATAATGAATATGATGATTTGAATTCATTTTATTTTATTCATTTAATAAATAATAGAACAAAACGTTGCAAGATCAATTTTTTTAAAGTTATTTTATAAAACAGTTTTGATTTGATGCATCTTATATTTTCCGGGAGGTTATTATATAGGTTTGGCGCATTACATGTAATAGATTGTTGCCCTTATGCTTTGTTGGCTCTCGGCAGATATGCGTTCTTTATTCTCATACTTTGCGTGTTATATGAATGTTCAGGTTCATCTAGGTAAAATTTATTTGAGAAGATGAACATCAGCACTGACTTCACATATATTTGTGTGATATCTAGTATTTTCAGATCATCAAAGAGTTTGTCGGATGAATATACAAAGGGTTTGAATGATATTAATTTGAGAATCCTCTTTGAATGACTAGCAGGGGTTCCACCAGAGTCTTGCGGGCTCCGCCCCACCCTATGATACCATAGCTCAATAACGATTCTGCGATAGCAAAATATATCCCTTTCAGTTTTTCTAGTGGAAGTATATATCTACATTTATAAAATTTGTACAATAGGGAACGAACTTTCTTCTTGAGGCTTTCTGTGTGGACGTCCCATTTTAGGCAAGAGTCGATGAATATTCCAAGATAACGTACACTACGGGCTGTCACAACATGTTGTCCATCAAAGTATATGTTGTGTGTTGGTAGGTTGTGATCGTATGAGGAAAATGGTATTATCTTAGTTTTTGTGACATTCACCGTTAGTAAATTAGATTTTAACCAATCATTTATTTCTACCAAGTCCTCTTCTGCCTTTTCCTTTACTTCATCCCATGAATTAGCAACATAAATAATGACTGTATCGTCAGCGAACGAAACGATTTCTCCAGTAGTTCCAGTGGTAAGCAAGGAGTTCAAATATATCAAAATTAGTACGGGACCAAGAACTGTGCCCTGTGGTACACCACAGGGAGTCGATCTTGAACTACTTATTGTCTCCTTTACTTTGACTTTTTGTACGCGATTTTCGAGAAAGTTTCTGAGGAGTTCCAGTGGAATTCCTCTTATGCCCAGATATTCAAGCTTTTTCAGCAAAAGCCTATGACAGACCGTGTCAAAGGCCTTTGCTAAATCTACGAAAACTCCCAAACATGGTTGTTTATTATCCACAGCAGCGTATATTTGTGAAGTGAGGTATGCTATGGCATCCTGGGTACTTCGATTCTCCCTAAACCCGCATTGTCTGTTTGAAATTATATTATGTAAGATAATCCATAAGACGCCTATTGATTATTTTCTCAAATAACTTAGAAAACACCGATGTGAGCGAAATCGGTCGGTAGTTTGCCACACATGATTTGCTTCCTCCTTCAAATATTGGTATTATGATTGCTGTTTTGAAAGCCTGTGGCACTATTCCGGTATGAATGCACAAGTTGAAGATGTGGCACAAGGGCAGAGCTATATACTCTAATAACAGTTTGACCATTTAATTTTTAATCCCATCTGGGCCCGGTGATTTATTATTTTTCAAGGACAAAATATCATTTTTCATTTCGGTTATGGAGGTGGGACGGAGATATATAGAGTTTAGAGATATTGTATCTTGTTCTTTTGAGTCATTATTTTTTATTTTTGATGCAAGCTTCGAGCCTATTTCAGAGAAATAATTATTCATTTCATTTGCTATATCATTTGCCTCAGTTATTTCGGTACCATCTTCGAGAATTAAGTTTTTAATGGTGTTTTTTTTCTCTTTATAATTGTTAGTAAACATGTTCACAACTTTCCACGTATTTTTTGGCGATCCAGAATTATTTTCTATTTCAGATCTGAAAAAAGTGGTTTTAGCTTTTTTTATCAACTTATTTAGTTTGTTCCGATATTTGATGTAGTTTTTTTGGTGTTTGATTGTTTGGTTCCTGTATTTGTCTTCGGTGCAGAGAATCGTGAGTTTTAATGGAAGTTACTAATTCCTGTGATATCCAAGCTTTTTTCTTCTTCTTCACTTTTATTAGAATAGTTTGTGTTGCATCGTTTATTATTTCTGTCACCTCGTTTATGAATGATTCGTAAGATGCCTCGGCGTTTTGTAGAGTTTCGACATTGTTCCAATTTTTCGATTTTATTGTATTTATTATTTTTTCCTCGTTTGTTTTATAGTACGTGAGTACGTTTCCAGCCGACGCATTATTGTTCATATTGGTGATAACGAAGGTTGTATAATGGTCTGTGATTAGTGTTTTCCAGACGATAGAATAGTTGCTTTCATCATAGTTTTTATTTTTGCCCCTTATAAATACGTGATCTAGACAAGATTTTGTTTCCGAAGTATCTCTAGTATATATGTTTATTGGGAGATGAAGCCCTTTTCCTGCAACATATTCAGATATTCATCAGATTCTTTAGTGTTTTAAGTATATCATATTTTTATATCGCCGATTAGGTAAGTATATTCATAGTTGTTGGAATTGGATTTTCTAGTGAAACTGATGGTTTACTGATAAGTTTAATTTTGTATTTATTTATTTTTATTTCAATATTTAACGCATCAGCTGAGCCTATTTGGACATTTTCATACGAGTCTAGTAATCCTTTTTGTAGGTAAACTACTACCTCATCATTTTGGTTTAATCGAGTTTCCGTATGTATCATGTCGTAATTCTCAATCTGACATAACTCTTTATTTTTTATTTCCCAAGTTTCAGATAGAACGATGCAGCTGGGGAGAAAATCAATTTGCGACTTCATCGATCTCCATAACGCAAAGAACTGAAGATGGTTGAATACTCTTTTCAACCTAGAAAAAGATACTTTCGCAATAAAACAGTAATTTTTTCGTACAACTCCAGGGATTCTTGATGAATGCCACATTGACAGTATTGAATGGAAATGAACTTCTATAGCAGTAAGTCATCAAATGAAGTTTCAGCAACGAGGGAAAAGTACACCTCATAAAAATTGATTCAAATTCACCATTCGAATTGTAAAATGTTTTTCCATATACGGAAAAACTGAGAGTTATCCTAAAAAATCACTATACTTATCATAGTCTATTTGAATGAAAAATATCACATAGCGCGATTTTTTTTCAATAATCTGGTTTCGATATAATGCCAGTAGTGAGTTTCATCGAACGAAAGAACGCTGTTTTGTTTTTGTGAACTGATGTTGGCCGAGCGGATGTCAAATTGAATTATCATTCATTATTTGCATGGACTCGAAAATGCAGACAGAAGATTTCACCAGAAAATCCCAAAAATTCTTCAATTGGTAACTTTATCATCAGAGCATTATCCAAGAATATCATTTTCACCAGGCGAATCAAAACTCCTTGATATATTTTCAGCTGGTGGATTAGAGAAATGTGGATCAAATTTCAGAAAAAATGGACGCCTGGATGAACTTCATCCAAATCAGAAGAAATGGCCTCCACGATCACTATGATATTTGAATATTGGAAAATTATATCTAAGGATGCTATTGCGTATCTGGAAATATACGAAAAACTGAAAATAGTTCCGAAAGAAACAATACAGGGTCTTCCTTTCTAGTAAACATCATGCACATCTGTAGAAAACATTTGTCTGCACTCCAACGATTTCTTCACGGTTGCATTATCTTCCATAATAAGTGCATTATCCAAAGAGATCACTCCCAACGGGCAAATATAAAATCATCCACATATTTTCAGCTGGAATATCAGAGGAATGTAGATACATTTCCAACGAAACTATGCGCCTAAATATACTCTATCGGAATCGGGTATTTGGTCGGAGAGGTTCTATATGAAGTATAAAAGCCATCTATATTTTGGCGAGTACTCTTGGAAATGATTGTAAGTGGTCAAAGAACGATTATATCAGTTAAATTGTGAGAATTTACTTGAAAATAAATTGGACTAAATTGAAACAACAGAACATGATATTTGTATCAATAAATCATTTCATATCCTAGTAATTCTATACAGAGTGTGATATCTTGAAGCTTTCTTTGTATATCTGAACATTCTCACTCCTAGTCAACCATCTATGGAAAGTGACGAACTATTCCATCCAAATCTTGAATAGAGTAACGCTTTCGTAAATATATCAGCCAACTGATTTTCTGACGAAACATATGATAGGCAAAGTGGTCCATCTTTGACACGTTATCTTATAAAATGATATTTTATATCAATATACCCCGTTCGACGATGATTTTCTGTATTTTTGCAGATTAGAATTGCACTTTGATTGTCTATCACAATTCGACTGGCCCATCTAAATTCACATCCAATTCTTTCAGAAAATGCCTCAGCTAGGTCTTGGGCTCCATCCAAAGCTGCTACATATTCTGCTCGTTCAGTTGGATAGGCAACGCATTTCTGCATATGAGAAGACCAAATTACTGGAGCACCAGCCATAATCATAGTATACCCAGTTACAGATCCCCGAGTTTCCACATCATTCGCGAAATCTGCATCTGAATAAGCGATTGATGATACATTTCCATCATCTCCCTCATAACATATTCGGAGATCGCAAGTTCCCTTTAGATATCGGAAAAGAGGTTTCACTGCTGACCAATGTTCCTTAGCAGGATTTCCGAGGAACAACTGACATGCTGTCGTCGTTACCATCTGAAAATTGTTTTGTCTGCAGAGTTGCATTCAGATCGATCTAAACTTCAACAGGTTTGCAATTTTCCATATCGAACTTCTTCAAAATTCGTGAAATAAATCCTGATTAATTATTGAAGCGTGCTCTATTGGTTCTGTCTGTTTCTATCTCCAATCCTACATATTAATTCGGATCACAGATAGTTCATCCAAAATTGGCATCAAGTTTCTTCTGAATGGCTTCAGAAGTACTGAGATTTCTAGTGACTATGAACAACCATCGACAAATAGTGCCAGTAGAATTTCCTCCCCTTTGAACACAATTTTGAGAACACTTTAATCGGGAGCGAATTGTTCATACTGATGAGCACTGAGGAACTTGATGAATGTCTTATTCCAATAATATGGAGATTGTTCGAGACCATATAAACTACTATTCAATTTGCAAACCAGAAACGAATCCAGTTTCTCATATGCAGGGGGTTGAGCCATGCAACTTTCTTCATGTTAACCACCGTTGAGGAATGCAGTTTTCACTTTGAATTGCTGGATTTACAAATTGTGAACTGCTGCTATTGAAAGCAATATACGAATTGAATCATACCTCACCACAGGTGCGAATGTCCCAGTGTAATCGATCCCCACCTCCTGAGAATACTCTTCTGCACATAGGCGTGCTTTGAAACGATCGATTGATCCATCAGATTTCCCTTTTGAATTGTACACCCATTTACATTTGACTGCTTTTTGATTGAGTGGTAGGGGCATCAAAATCCAAGTCTGGCTATTTTCTAGTGACTCCATTCCTTCATCCATTGTGGTTTCCTAACGAATAGCCTCTTTACTTGACATAGCAACCTCCAGAGTAACAGTTCGTCGATAAATGCTGCGCATGCAACTTCCAAATCCAAATCGGTCTGGTCTTCAAGGAATACTTATATCCCGTAATTGGCGCTCTGTTCAACGTTTTGGTCTTGAAGCTCATCTTCCAACTGACTTCTAGCTGACTGTCCATTTTCTGTTCCATCCTGATCTGTTATTCCATCTGACGGCATTTCAAAAACTGCATAGCTTTCGAATGATGGAGGTTTATTATTTATTGTGTTTTCATCAAAATTAACATCCCTTGAGAAAATTACCTTTCTTGTGATTTGATCATATATATGGTCATTGGAACTCTCTCCATCATAGCCAACGAAGAACATCTTCTTTGACTTGCTTTGAAATTTTGATCCTAATCGTTTGGGGGTCTATACATAAGCAACAGCACAACATTTTCTCAAGTAGTTCAAATTGTTTGTATCACTAGTCCATTTTTCACAAGGCTTTCCAACCTCCTGCTGGAATGGATTTCGATTGAGAATATGCATCGCTGTATTTACGGCCTCGGTCCATAACGTTTCTGGTAACCCTGAATTCAGCAACATTGTACGTGCAGATTCCACCACTGATCTGTTGTACCTTTTAATCCTTCTATTCTGTTCTGGCGTACACGGGGCATGTTTTCCATGAACTATTCCATTTGCTTTGAAGTGATTACTGAAATCGCGATTCACATATTCGGTATCAACTGGAATCCACCACAGAGAACTTCGATTCGAAAACAAAATATCTATCCCCCAGCACAATACATCTCAATTCAAATTCTCGTTCTCCTACAATTCACCAAAAATGTACAATCTGATTCCGAATCGGATAAAACTGTACAATGACATAATATTCAAAAAGACACTGAAGAATGCCCGCCTTACTAAAACTTTTCAATTAACATACAAATATTTTACTCGCTCTCTATCGGCGTGTAGCCATTTGAAACAGAATCTTT
>JAFIRS010005828.1:0-48568 GCA_018342105.1 Gonioctena quinquepunctata | reverse complement strand
GATTTTGAGGAGATTCTCTTGATATTCAACGCACCATCAATACTGCAGTTCACTCTTAGCTCTCTCACAGGACAAACGCCCTCCTCGCTTGAGAGTACAAGGATTAAAGAAGGTCATGACTACACAGAATATGTATGCCTACACCACAACTTTAGTCAAGGTCAAACAAACATCGAGATCAAATCTTAAGGTTGCCGAAACAATCCCAACATCAAAACTCAAGGTCAAATCTCAAACTCAAAACTTAATGTTATGAATCTCAAGGTTATATTCAAGGTCAAAACTGTAGTCGAATCTCAAAGTCGACCAAACCCAATGTCAAAACTCAATGACAAATCTCAAAGTCAAATCTCAAGATCAAACACACACACACTGCACACCTGCAACTATTCAAGGTCACACGTGACGTCATAGTGGTGGGGGGAGAGCCAGAACCGGCTTAAATCTCCTACTACCCAACATTAGTATCTAGAAGACAATTTCAAAATCACATATATAAATATTTTGGAAATGCCATATTGACAATAAATACACAAAATTTCCTACCCAGAGGGAATCCAAATTTTCATTTTGAAGAATTGCATTCTAACGATCATGCAAATCTGAACATTGTACTATCCAAAAACCAAATTTATAATTCGAAAATCCATATCAGGACGAATACCGAAATTTTGGTCTTTGCAACCTAGAACATGACCAAAGTGATCCCAATATCGAATTTGATAACAACCAAAATGTTAATTTTCCAATAGACGGCGAAATAGACACGAAAACGAAACGTAGAAGAAATTACCACCTTGTCCGAGAATGTATTACCATATATCGAAATTCAGAACCCTAAATTAAAGCTTTCGATCAGTCATCAGGCCTTCGATAATCTAAAAAATGTTCAAAAATAAAATTTACCATACAAACACAATAATGAAAATACTTCTAGTTGGTAAAATTATTAGATATCAAGCTCTTGTCCCAGCGTTCTCTGAATTCGATGGCGATTACGGAATAAATTTCATTCAACTTTCACGATTATTTATTATCCCTCGGATTTTGACTTCAGCAAAACATGGGCATGCCCCAGTAGAAATTAAAAATCTCACGAATCGTTCTATTTCATTTGAAGTCTTTCACTTCAAAAATCAAACCCATTATTAAAAGTACAGATGAAACCGTCGAAAAACTTCTAGAAAATCCGACTATCACACCCCTCACAGACAAACTAAAAAGCAATCAAAATAACTATAATTGATATAATTTCAAACGTTCTCATAAAATCACCCGTCCATACTTCTGTAGAAAACCCAATATTAATAATACGACCGACCATTGAAAATGAACAGGAATCAATTGAAAACGACACGCGGAGATTCAGTTTGAACAAAAATCAAAAGAGAAAACATTTTTGAAAACATTCGCTTGTATGTCAAAAACAATCTAGAAAACGCTATCAGAAATTTTTAGAAATACTTTATGGACCCCAAACAAAACTATACCCTGTATTTCGAAAATAATCGGCGTTTTTTTCGCGAAATGGTCAGTTATACCCTATGCATTCAGCAACAGGAACGTCGATAGTCGAAAGGCTTCTAAATTTTTGACCTTCCATGGGTTACAAACTTACAAAAATTTACAAGCTACAGCGGGACAAAGTTCAGAAATCGAGACATAATTTTTGCACATTACATCGTATCGAACTCCATTTCACCACTGCGAAAAATAGTAAACCGAACTCCCCTGTAGAAAAGTTTCACCCAACTCATTGAAAAATTCCATACACAGTGTAGCGAAGTTTCCCTCTTTCTAAATTATAAAGAGAAATATCATAAAAGTTCCTAGAAAGCACAGAAATAATCAAGAACATTGTTACAGGAAATCCAGGAAGATGAAGTTTCTTCTCCTACACCTGGTACTTCTAATGGTTGAGTGTAACGAAGAAATACAAGTGACTCCTTCAAATAACCTTATTCTTCCTATACAACTAGGGAACGCTAAATTAATATATACCAAACATACGTTATAATACTACTAAGATTCGAAGACAATTATTGACCAGATAAATATTTTTAACAGAAAATTCCAATTAATCAGGAAGAGAATACCGAAAATGAATGCAACAAACCCTGTATCATATCATGGCCTAGCAGAAAACAAGTTGTTCAGAATATTTGATCGAAATCACTGAAAAGAAACTCGGAAACTTATTTCCCCCGTTTAGAGCCCGTGACAAAAGAGGACTGATAATGTAATGGCAAAGTAAATAAATGTCTGTTTGGTAATTTTGACGATGTGAAACGATATCATGCCATCAATCTATTAGAAAATAATCAAAACTAAATATTTCATCAGACCAAATTTCCTTGTCCAAAAATCTGGTCGATCAATACAACAAAACTATCCGCATATTGAGTGAGAATAAAAAAAAATTGAGCGAGATAAAAGAAATACATTCAATAATGAATAAAACAATTGAAAATGTCAACAATTATCTCAGCTTTCAAGGAACAATATTGCAAATGAACTCAGATTGCCAACGTGTTATTACCTTCATAGACACTATCGAGGATGGCATCATGTTTTCAAAAATCATACCTTACATAATTCAATAATTTCCAGCTTCGTCCGAGATATGATAACATATCTACGGAAAATAAACTATCAATTTCTAGGAATGCAAGCCAGTTCTTCTGACAATAAATCGACTTTGCAATTCATGTCCCCAACTCAAAACTCTCGATTTTTACTACCTATTTCCAATTATCCAAAATCACAAAATATTCTATAAAAAAATGCCTCTATTTGGCCCGGAATCTGATAGATACAAACTTCGAGAAAGGAAGCTGCCAATTATTGAAAAACACGTATTATTGCCAAGAAAATATCGAACCCAACGACAACTGTACCCCCGATCTTCTGGATGGAAAATATCCTGAAGAGTCGTATATTAAATGTTAACGTGAAAAACTCATCGTGAAACAAGTCACCCCATTCAGAGTTTTCATGGCCCCCTTTGAATACAAACAACTATTTGGAAATAAATTCTCCCGTATCGATAAAAATTCTACAATCCTGCGAAATTAAAATATACGACACCAAATTCATAAACAACATCCGCTTACAACAAGGCAAACCACTGATTCTTCCAAAATTAGAGATTTCGAACTGGAAACTTTTGTTGAATTATTTGGTTTTGAAAAGCTTGTCGCGCGAATTGTAATAAAATAAATACTTCGACAAATTGTTACTTACCAACCAATCACTGCCCAATCAAATCAATTGCTACCTATTTTTATGAACACTTCGCGCGACAATCTTTTTGAAACCAAATAATTTAACAAAAAAATAATTAAATCATTGTCAGCGATGACTTAAACTTATTTTATAAGTTTCAGTACACGGCTTATATAAAGAGGATTTATTTTAATATACTGACCTAAATATATTCTAGTTAAATAACCATTATCATATTATTATTTTCACACTGATTGGCAATGGAATAAAGTGGACGATTTGATTTTTAATCTCATTTGATAACAAATTTTGAATAAAGTTCAAAGTTTCAAAAATTTGAAATAGTTCAACAGAAACGCAGACCCTGCTGTACTGTTGCTTTTATTACAGTTATTTAGTCTAATAAAAACATGCTTCTTGATTGTTGAAACTTCTTAGGCAGACCAAGTTGAATCGGAAAGTTGAATAAATACACCACGCATGAAAATTTAATGTGTGCAATTTGAAATAGGATTTGAATTTTATTCAAGTATAACTTCAATTCTCTAACGATCAACATTAATGTTCTTTTTTACACATATAATAATTATCATATTGCATTAACACATTTATTCAGACTTTCCAGAGAATTTCCAAAAAAATACTCACTCGCATGAAAACGTTAGAAATTAGTACGCTCATTTTCAAAAAGATATCGAGAAGAGTAGGTAATTAGAAATTACAAATTAGTCAAAATATGGGTGTGATAGTCATCAATGGGTGTGAAGTTAGCCACATTTACAAGTACACTGAGAAAAATAAAATCTTGATTTTTTTACTTTTTCCTTTTTCCTTTTTCGTTTTTTACATGGATTTTTATTCAGTTAGGGACGTTAATATGCTAATATTTCCAGTTTTAACTGAAGGTGAGAAAATTTGATCAGCTTAATGAATAAGTTCGATTTATGAAAGTGGAATGGTGGTGAGGTTATTTAAAAAAAATCACAGACGCCACAAATGACTTTGTACACCGCTGTGCTTGGCATATGTCATTGTTATTGGCCTTTTTCTCATTTATCATATGGCGCCAGAATTTTCCAGGCTGTCAAAGTGGGTGAAATGGGGGTTGATATTATTTGAAAATACACAGATGCCGCAAATGGCTTTCTACAACTTTTTCACATAATTGGAGTTGTATACCGATGCCACGTTATAGTTTGCCACACTCGCAAATTGGGTGGAATAAGAGAGTGGGAGTTGTTTAGATATTTATTGAATAATATATGATACAAAATACCTAAAACAAATTGATGACGTAACTAGTTTAAGTCGATATATATTAAATCGCTTCATCAGAGAAGTTCAATATAAAATAAAAATATTCTGGCATTCCATCAGAGACGAAGAGAATACCGATAACAAATAAATATTAAAAGCAGAAAGGTTAACAAAGCCATTTGTGGCCTTTGTGAATTTTAAAAATATATCAATCACCGTTTTCACCCCTTTGACGCCCTGGCAAATTCTGGCGTGATGAAGAGAGGACCAATATCAATATTGTATATTAAGCACAAATGTGTATAAAGCCATTTGTGGTCTCTGTGCATTTTCAAAATATATTAACTCCCATCCCCCCCCTTTGGCGGCCTGCAAGCAACATCGGGTGCGTTTATTACTTGGACCCAACAAGGAAGGTGCGAGTTAAAACGCCCTAACAACTGTAGCGTAGTAGCTTATTTGCAGCTGCAGGCGTCTCATCAGAACGAGCCCGAGATAAGACGATAGCTATGCCGTCCTTCGGAGGGGACGTTAAGATGACGGTCCCGAGTCCATAGATATTGAGTTCGTTAAGGAACCCTACCTCTGAAATAACAGAGGATTCGACAAAATTTCCCGTTGGGAGGGGAGTGTGCTCACCGGCATCGGTGATTAGCCCTGGTCGCAGAAATAGGCCGACGTTAAAAAAAGCAATAAAAAAATAGCAGAAAGATGTACAAAGCCATTTTCAAATTATATCAACCCTTGTTTTCACCCCCTTTGGCGGCGTGGCAAATTCTGGCGCCATATTAGTGATGTAGGAAACACTTATAACAATAACAGATGAGAAGCAGAAAGGAGTACCAAGCCATTTGGGCGTCTGTGAATTATTTGAAATAACTTCACCACCATTCCACTTCGTCAAATCCAACTTATTCATCGGTCTGATAAAAATTTCTCACTCTCAGTTGAAACTGGAAATCTCAGTATATTCAGGCCCCCAACTAAATAAAAACCTATGTGAAAAAACGGAAAACGAGAAAATAAAATAATCAATATTTTATTTTCCTCAGTGTACTTGTGGATGTGGCTAACTTCAGTTTATGCAAAAAACAAAACTTTATTGAACTATATTTAGTGAAAAAAGTGGTTCTTTATTGCACTGTGCAATTAAATGTTTATTGTACTCATCTGTCATTCTACATCTGTCATTTGGGATCATGACAAACATAAACGTCAAATCGATGCAATTTTTAGTACGCTTTTTATTTTTCTACACTTAGTGCCATCTGAAAACGTAGAAAAAATATTGTAAGCAACTCGTGCAAAAAGTGTTTATTGCACTTGAAGTGTTGTCCAACTCGGCCTGGCGGCCTCGTCGGACAACTTCACGTGCACTCGACGCTTACTTTTTGCACTTGTTGCATAAATAACTATTAAGTCATCGCTGACAATGATTTAATTATTTTTCTTGAATTATTTGGTTTCAAAAAGCTTGTGCGATCATAATCATAAAACTCGTCCGCCATTTTGTAGCCGCCATCATAAATTTATGAATTTTGACAAAAAACTCAAAATCTCCGACTTTGAAAACCCCCACCTACCAATTTTGAATCGAATCGGATCATAATCACAAAACTCGTCCGCAATCTTAGAGCCGCCATCATAAATTTATGAATTTTGACAAAACATTCATAATCTCGGACCCCGAAAAACCCCACATACCAATTTTGAATCAAATCGGACCATAATTACAAATAATTATAGTTCAAAAAAAAATTAATTACTTTTTCAACGATGTGCAAGTCGACCTCTATGCCTTTCGAAATTTTCAAGTTGATGTGACCCCAGCACCCTGTGTCGAGTAATTGTGATATGTCTTATCTCAAAAAAGTAATTATGCTTGGATCAAAATAAATATCAAAGAAAAGAGTGTTTTCTAGTCAACCAAGGCGAAATACATAGGAATACATACTTTTACATAAACATATATTTTCTTCAATTTCTCGGAATGAAGGTATTATTCAGTCAATTCGTATAATTTCTTTTAACGAGTTTCGACATATTTGTCATCTTCAGGTTAAAAACACTTAAATTAAAAACATGGAGTTTGAGACTTATCTTACTCAACACAATATTAAAATTTATGCACTAAAATAATTAATAAAAACATTGAGTTCGAAATATAACACCTTATTTAACACAATATAAAAATATCTGTAATATATATGAGTATTCACTCACAATTTATTTCATTTAAATTTCTGCGTTTGCATCATACCTACGTTATTGTAGGTGTGTGATTTCGATGTTATCGGGAATGGTTTGTTTATCTTTCATGCACTTTTATCCGCTTCATTACACTGGATTGTTTAGATTGCATTATAGCATTGTTTATAAAGAAAGAAGATAGTTGTCAGACCCAATGCAGATCTTATTTTCTACAATCGCGCGTGCCATCTAGCCCGATAACGACGATCCTCTGTAGAAAACATACCCGTACGAATACGCCACCTATAATGAATATGGAATTTTTACCTAACACGTGAGGATGTGAGTGAAGTTAGCAACGAATTTGTCAGCAACATTTCTGAAAAAATCGTTACCAGCAACGATTTGATGGGGCGGATTTCATGCAGTTCAAAATTATTTCTTTTGGTTCTTGAGGTGAGGAATCTCACAAATAGAGTTTGAAATGAACGTAATACAATGGAAACCATTGTGCCTATGTATCACAGTTGAATAAATAGAAAATTTGAGAATGAAGCAAGAAAATTCGGATATCATCAATGAAATCTACATAGAAGTAACTCAAGAACAAAGAAAAAAGTCACCTTGGAATTCTACCAGATTATGAAAAATCATGTGGTCTTTTCAATGGTGATTTTTTTTCAAAAGTTTTTTCACTTGTGTGTTTGTTCGTTAGTTTGGGTCAAATGTGTCGGGGTCTTCTATCACTATTACTAAAGACGAGTGTAGAATTTTGACTGAACAAGGACTAGAGACCAGTCTCTAGCCCTTGCCATGATGGTGTTCCTCAAAAATGGCTAAGAAAGGAATTTTGATATCTAAATTTCAAAAATATATATATATATATATATATATATATATATATATATATATATATCTATAGAGGAGCAGATTTCACTACCCAGTATGGATTGGTAAGTAGCCCATCACTCCAGAGAGCGCCTGGGACGTTTAAAGCGCGAGGGGTCGTCTATGTTGTAATCCAAAATCCAAAAATCCAAAAATATATATTTTCATGAATGTCATTTACAATAAAAACTTAACTACTATGTACAATTTATTCTATTTACAGCATTCTCTTCCAGGTTCCTCTTCCAGGGTAGGGGTGCGGGAGAGGAGGAAGGGATTGCAGCTCATAGTTTGGGGACGTTACTGACTGATCTCTTGCCCTCCCACGGGGGCGAAGTGATAGCCCCTGTTAATGTTAGCAGGCGAGCTTTATACGACATACTAGTTATTGTTCTTTTACTATAATTGCCTAGTTGCAGGCACCTCCTGATATGTGCTTATGCGCATATTTCCTTATTTGTTTTTTACAAGATTTCTCTGTTGATGTTCTTTCATATAATTTTTAACTTTACTGTGTCTGGGAAAAGTTTAGAAAAAAAACAGTTTTGAAATTTGTGGTTATGCCTTGCTATCTATTGATTTTAGAAAATTAATTTTTCAACGAGTTCTTCCGGTGTGTTATTTCCGATTATGCTCTAATCGTTTGCGTTACTCTGCGATTTCGTTATATTACTCTAGGGCCTCGAAAATTACCCCGTGTTTTCTTTTTTGGTTTGCCCTGATGTTTGTTATTTCCGCTGTGAGCGGACTTCCAGGGATGTGATGCCTATAAAATTTGTCCGATATTCTGATTATGTACTCAGATAGTTTTTCTACTTTCGCTAGCTCGCGTAGATCATCCAGCCGGGTGTATCTGCTACTGTTTGTAGCTATACGCAGTGCTTTATTCTGCAGCCTCTCAAGTCTCAAAATTTGAGTTTTTGACGGACTACAGTAAATTGGACAGGCGTATGTCATCGCCGGTCTTATGATTTGTTTATAAATTCTTGTCTTATTGTCAAGCGATAGGCTGGAGTTGCGTGCAATGAGGGGGTAGGTTCGCTTAATTGCGGTGCCCCCCTCTTCAACGCCAGCGCTATATGTTTTTGCAAATTCATACGCGTGTCCAATTGCACTCCCAGGTATCTCACTGAGGGCTTCTCAATCACTCTGTTGTTTTCAATTCTTAATCTTCACGTTAGGTCGTTTCCTTGTGAAATTAATGACCTCCGTCTTATTAGGATTCAACTTGATCTTGTTCTTCCCCATATACAGTATAACCAACCGATCCAGATGAATCTGGAGCTGCCTGGCAGCCACTTCGCTATGGAACGAGTGGGCATAGATCGCGGTGTCATCCGCGAACATAGCCGTGCTCGTTTGAGCGAAGGTCGGAAAGTCATGAGTATTCAACGAATACAAGATCGGTGATAGCGAAGACCCCTATATGTTGTAATCAGTGGCTTCCCTAACGAGGGGGTTCTCGTGGGTTATTGCGCAATCAAATACTTTCTGATTGCGATCTCTAATGATACTTCTGAGGAAGGCAGATTTAAGCCTTCGAGGATATCCGATCGTTCCGCAGGTACCACAGAGCGTTCGTTATCATCCGCAGAACCTTCATTTGGGCCCGTTCAAGGACACGAATGCTGCTTCTGCAGGTTTGGCCCCAGGCGGCTAAGGCATACAAAATGACAGGCCTGAATATAATTTTATAAATCATGACTTTGTTCTTGAGAGAAAGTTTGCTTTTCCTGTTTATCAGGGGATACAACGAGCAGATTTTCTCCAGGTGAGCCGGCGATCCACCGTAACTCCCAGGTACTTGACCTGCTCTGACCATTCTGCATCTCCCTTCTAGAGATAGACACTCCCCTCTCCGGGTTGTTTCTTTTCCGACCCATCGAAATCGCCTGCGTTTTGTCAGGATTCAGCTTTATTTTCCACTCCAGGTACCACTGCTGGAGGTCGTTCAATGCATTCTGCAAATAAACGACACCCATCGAATGATTGGCTAAGAGGAAAGCAAAGCTGCAACGCAAGCAAATAAGAAGATCTTCACATGTTCACTTCTGGGTATAACAGACGTATAAAGAGCGTATAATAAGGGAGACAGCACTGCCCCCTGAGGAACGCCAGCCTCAATTTCTCTCGAATCCGAGAGAGAATTTCCGACCTTGATCTGAAACCTACCAATGAGAAACGACTTGATCCACTTTACCAGGCTCAAAGGCAGGTGAAAGTCAATCAGTTTGAAGAGTAGGCCCTCATGCCAAACTCTGTCAAACGCTTTACTGATATGGAGCAGAATGACGTGAGCACTGTTGTTAGTATCCAGCGATTTGATGGTGTCTTCCACCACCCTCAGAATCTGAAGCTCGGTGGAGTGAGTGCGACGAAAGCCGAACCGCTCATTTGTTAGGACATTCCTTTTCTCCACTTCTTCGTCAAGCCTTTCCAGAACGATTTTCTCAGCCAACTTAGCTGAACTGCAAAGAAATAACCACAATGGCATGTTTCCACCTTCGAGGGAATCTTTTGAGATTTGTTAATAATGTTCAAAAGTGACTGCACCTGGTTATCCGAGAAATTCCTAATCATACGATTAGTAATACCGTCATAACCAGGCGCTTTTTTAGGATTCAATCCTCTGATATGCGTCTTGAGTTCATCCATCGAAGCTGGACGGATGACATCATGATTGGGTTCTCTAAGAGTGCGACGAACCTGATCTTCCAGCGAAAGTTCTCGATCCAGATCATCGTCTGGATGCTCGTTCAATCTAAATTGCCTTTCCATCGAATCTGCAAAAGCTTGAGCTTTGGACTCAGAGTCGTAGCACATACCGGCCTCACCATGAATAGGGGGGAAATCATACTTTTTCGTTCTTAAATTTTGATTGATTTTCCAAAGTTGACCAGAGTTTTCCAAATTTTGAAGGGTGTTGCCAAATCTCTCATTCCTGAATTCAGTTATATTATTTCTAACCTCCCTATTCAATTCATTAGCTCGGGTTCTGTCTGCAGGGAACAGACTCCTTTGGTAGGCTCTTTTTGCTCGATTTCTTTCGCGAATCTTCTAAATCCTCAGGGGGAATTCGTCGTGAAATCTTGGAGCCCGTTCCCTGCGGGAGGAATCCTTCAAAGATTTTTAACGGTGAGTTCGTAACGCGCTACGGCCTCATCCACCTCAAGAGGAAAATCCATCCTCTCAGGAACGCAGTAAGCTGTCTCCAGAAGTGAACTGAATCTCTCCCAATCCACTTTTGTACATGGTCGATCTATTTGGGGCGGTGGATCACCCCCTAATGATAAAATCACCGAGTTGTGATCGGAACCCAACTCGGCGAGGACGTGAATATCCCAATTCCAGGTGATGTTCCTGGCCAGGGCGATGTCAAGCACATCGGGCCTCAGGTGACCAAAATCCGTCGGCTCATCTGGAGCCAACACTTGGTATTCATACCTGTCACTGTTAGCGTTCAGATCACCCACGACCAAGACAGGTTGATCTGTTTCCATCAGAAGCACATCGAGCGCTTCAGGAAGTATTCGATTAATAAGCACTGATCATTCGCATAGGACCACTCCTAGTATTGAAAACAATGCCTACTGTTTCTATACCATGGGTATCATCATTGGAAATGCCAAGCTGAACATGCGTATGACAACGCTTTACCAGGATGGCAACGCCGCCACCCGGTCGCCCAAATCGGTCATTTCTGAGCATTTTGTAGTTAGGAAATCTAATAGGTTCTCCATTAAGACGAGTCTCTTGCAGAAAAGCAACATCAATGCTGTTCTCTACAAGAAACTCTTGAAACTCAAGACTATTCTGAGGAAGACCGTTACAATTCCAACTCACCGCTTTGATGAAATTCGGAAGCTGCCTTTCACCCATTAATTGGGATTAAAACCGATTGAGAAATTTGCAGTAGCTTCAGTTAACTGTGCAAACAACATCCTCATTTGATCTAAAGTAGAAAGAATGTCTTTGCGGCTATTTATTTGAGCTGACTGGGTAGAGGGATTGTCACGGGCCGCCGTTGCATATGATACCCCCGCCTGTGTCCTTCCCGAGTTTACAGGGAAATACTTTCGATTGTATTGTTCATTTGTTGTGGGGTTCACCCTACGCCTTATGCGAGGACATCTAGGACATCCTCGAGAGTTCGCAGTGTGCTCCCCACTACAATTCGCACACCTAGCTTTCTGTTCTTTAGGCTTCGTACAATCTCGCGAGATGTGGTTTTCCCCGCATTTGACACACGTGGGGACAGCACAGCAGTTCAGCTGGCAATGGCCGAACTTTTGACATATGTGGCATTGACCCACAGAAGCCCTAGGCCTCTGGGTTCAACTGTCACTCGAACATTGAGAAGATCTGTCACCTTGAAAATATCTTTCTGTTCCTTATTTAGTAGGACTAAAACTAGTGGGAGTGGAGTTTTTTCCCGTTAAATTTACGCAAACGAGCCACTGACTCCAGGGCAAACCCCCTCTCAGTCAGCTCATTTTTAATATCATCACAAGATATAAATTCCGGGACGCCCCTGAACACTACTCGGAGTTTTTTTGTCTTCAGGTAGACTGTAAGTATGGTGAGGAATATTTTGGTCTTTAAGAATGCTAGAAATTTTTCGATATACATCGGGAGAATTGGGAAAAATGTTTATGCCGTCAAAGACATTCTTAGCTGGCGTGATTAATTCAATGTTATTAGACTTCGATAGTGAGTTGACTGCAACCCACTTACTTTTATCCCGAATAGTGATAGGAGGAACATTTTGTTTTTTAATCATCTGTGGAGTCAGTTCCGTTTGTTGTTGGCTAGTCATTTTGGTTTGATCAATATTATTGACATGTTCGAAGTTGTTTGGACTGTATAATCCTGAATTTGGCTTACTGCAATTTCTCTGCTGACATTTGCTGGGAGCATTTGATCTGAGTCCGCCCCTGGATTTCTTGAAATATCGTCGTGCATGGTAGTGTCTGACGTTTCTGACATATTTGACAGATTTTCGAATCTGTTAGAAATCTTGATGTTTGGATACTTTTTTGCGGCTAAACTACTAGATACAACAGTTCTAGCACTTCTTCCAAAAGCTTGAGGGGTGGGTGGAGGGTTAAGAATACCTTTTTGAACTGGCAGCGCAGGAAAATCATCCTTTTTCTGTCTTTTGGCAGGAGCATGTTCAGTTAAGAGATCTTCTCCTAAAGATGTTCTCGACAGAGAACCGATCCCTGCCAGCACCCCTTCTTTGCCCGCCAGACTGCAGCTTCCGGAGACCTTGTTTGATTCTATTGGGATCTCGTTTGTAGATGGAATCTTCAATGGGATGGATATAGTGGGTTCTTTCGCCACTCTTCAGGGTACAAGACCACTTCTGAATGCCGAAAATACTTAAATTCGCAATAAATATTATGGAGCGATATGGCACTCGACTAATCCTGTTCTAGACAGGACCGGATTACTAGTTTGGGTCAAATTAAGATGCCTAAAAATCCTGGTGTATTCAGTGATTCGATTTTGTTTAGAATTTTTGGGGGACAACAAATGAAAAACGTTAAATTCTGCTTAGAACTTCATTAGTAGATGGCGCGGTTAAGGAATGTTTGTTGTTTGTGTCACGCAAAATGTCAAACTCCAAACCTATGAAATTTTCTTTTTCTGTCAACATTACTTCATGCAAAAAATTGTGAATTGATCGTTTACAAAGATTATAGTTCTAGAACAAGATCCCGCTCAGAACAGTTGTCGCGAAAATGAGATGAAATCCTCGAAACTTACTACAATGTTTACATCTGTCTGTCAAAAATCAGATTTTTCTTGAAGTCTACCTGGCGATTTTTTCAAAGTGATTTCTTCTCAAATGACCTTTTTGGGATCATGGAAACTTCCACAAAGTAATGAGAAAAGGTAGGAGGGTGGACTGATGTCTCTAGATGATGAATTAACTTGAAAATTGAGGGGATTGGAAAATGTCCCCGATGACATTGTTCCATTAAACTTTCCGACACAAACTATTACCAAACTATTCACTGCCCATCTCTGCCAGACTATTACCTCTCTAACAACCTTCTGATATGAACAGAATCAGACAGTTCATTGTAGATATCATAAAATCTGTTGATGAAGTTGAGAAATCGATGAATCCTGATGTGCGACAGTCTAGGCTGCTTCCAGCTAGCTTAGAATGACTTCTCCGGAAAGGTGAGCCCTACTAACAAAGGTGAGGGGAGAAAACAATAATCTAAATGCTTCTCTTTTATTTTTCAGTAACACCCCACATGAGATTATAGGAAAAGGATGGCAATCTAAACCAAGCAGTTATTCGGAAGAACAAGGCCCACTCCCAAAATCGATAAGGCTAATGACTATGTTGAGGATAATTATTACTTCTCAATAAACACATGAATTTCACAAGTAAGCGTGGACTTTTCATTCTATGAAGATATCTTGATTTTGGCTAGTGAATTCCAAACCGTCACAGAGGGTCCCTTGGCTCTTTGGAAGAAAATATCCACTATATTTAGACTTTTCCAATACTTTTAGTCAAAAGATTGTCATCTCATTGGAATTTTTTTATACAAAATATATATAATATGAAAAATAAATATAAAAGTAATAATAAAATTATTTGACTTGGTAGTTACTAGATACATTACAATCACAAGTTGAAAAAATTATTACAATGGGCAAAGGTAGTTCAGAGAAGATTCAAATCAGTTCATACATATACGAGTCATTTTACTAGTAGTGGAGTAATATTAGATTTTAGCTTCAGAAAGTTAAGGGAATTGTGGGAACTTTTTACTGTATGTTAGTGATGATGAAAGGAACAACATATAAAAAGTTACCAACCGTTAAGTGTGTGCTTAATTTATTATTTCACAAATAAGTTGCAAAATTACATTGTTTATTGAATATCTTAAAAAATATATAAATTGAAAAAACTGATACTGCCATTTGAAATAATGGAAGATTTTATATAAAAAAGGTATATAAATATTTTTTTTTTTAATGAAAACTGTAAGCTGCAGATTTTTTTTTCTAACGTACGAAAACGTGAGGTAGCGACACTGAAGTGCATCTCTTGAGGAGCACGTAGCTACGAGCGCGCTTCACTTAATTTGTTAAAACTTTTTATCTGATTGATTAAATTAAGCTAACAAAAATTCAAATGAAAGAAGGAAAATGTAGCTGACGACATGTCTTGTTTTCAAATGTAAAAAAAATGAATAGGAATAGTACATATATGAAGTTACGTCAAAGTAGAATTTTCTATAAAATCAATTAAAGATCTGCCAGTCTTCTATTTCAATTTTCAAGATAAACATCTGAAATTTGTACAGTTTAGTCCCAAAATGACATTTGAGGTGTGCAAATGAAAAAGAATCATAAAATTTTATTTCAAAAAACAGTCGTCAAAATATTGAATAATTTCAAAAAATGAATTTTTAGGACATGCTTTAAAAACAAAAAACTCTAGTTCAAAATGTGTCAAGATATTTCAATAGTACTTTCTGAAGCTTGTAATCTGTACTTCAAGGAGGTTTAATTGGTTTTATTAAAAAAATTGAATTAATAATAAAATTTCGACAAAAATAAACATATGTTGCTCCAAAATCCGCAAAAAATTTTTTTAAATAAAATTTAATAACGTTTATATAGAAAAAAAAAGTTTACCCAACCAACATATATTTATATTACGACCTCAAACAAGGGATACGCAGCGTAAATTTTTTTAAATTTTTTTTTAATATAAGTGTAAGTTGTATCAAATACGAAAATATTACGTTTTTTAGTAAATTGACGAATTGTTCATTTTTATAAATGAGTTCCTGCTACATTTTTTATTAGAATAGAAATATAAGTTTATCTTTTGATGTACTTTATATTGGATCGAAAATATCATATTTGAATGTTAGAGAGAGATTGAACATCAGAGAACACTTGATCGGTAAGTTTAGTGCCCACCTGACGCTCTACGTATACTAGTGGAGTAATGTAAGATTTTAGCTTTTAGAAGTTGGGGGATGATGGTAATTTTTTACTATACATTAGTGATGATGTTGGGAACAACATATAAAAAATTACCAACCGTAAAGTGTGTGCTCAATTAATTATTTAACAAATGAGTTGCCAAATTACATTGTATATTGAATTTTAAAAAAATGAATAAACAATGGTGCCTCTCGCAAATATGGAAAATTTTATATCAAAAAGATAAATAAAATTTTCATTTAAAATAAAACTGTAAGCTGCAGAATTTTTTTACTAACGTGCGAAAAAAATGTGGGGCGGCGACGCTGAAGTGCAGCGCTGGAGGAGCACGCAGCCACGAGCGCTTTACACTAAATTTGTTATAACTTTTGATCTAATTGATTAAATTAACATAACAAAAATTTTACTGAAAGAAGAAAATTGCAGCTAACGAGAAGTCATGTTTTTAAAAGTGAAAAAATATGTATGGGAATAGTACGTAAATGAAATTACGTCAAAGCAGAATTCTGTATAAAATCTTTTTTTTTTTTATTTCGAGTGGAGGCCACATTTTTCAACCGAATGAAACAAAAATACTTCTCATGAATACCTCGGCTAATTTCGAAAATGGTCCAATAGTCTCAAAATGGCAGCTGTCGTTTGATAGAGCTTCATTAGCTCCACAACTTTTACCCGAAAAATTTTTCTCCGAGATGTACACATAAATAAAAAATAGGTAGCTGTAAATTATCATTCATGAAATCTACTTTTACGACTGGCCACGCCATCGTTTTTCAATGTCATATTCTGGTTCAGCGACCTCAACAACCCTTATAGCATCAATTTGGGTAACATTTGCATAACAAAATTGTTTTTCATTGTTTAAACAATTAATAAACAAGCAGCACACGAATATAAGTGTATAACTTTTTTCTGCAAGCAATTTCTAAGTTATATCAGAAGGTTTAGGAAAATCCATGAAGTCCTCTAGGATTCCAAAATAATGCATGATTTTAAGGCTATTTTTACTTCGCTATATGAAGGAGTTCTTGCGATAAGATAGTCGTGTTGTCTGCCAAAATAGTGAACACCTCTAAATTTGTCCAAAAACTGAGAGGTTTTTTCACTCAGATAGGATTCGAACCAATTGAAGCTTCGTTCTCTGAAGCTGTAGAAATGAAGCTTACGTAATAGTCAAAAGCTTTAGATATGTCGCAAAACACTTCCATCAGACTAGAATATAGATTTTTCAGAAAGCGAAAGAGATTGCATCTCCCGTACTTTTATGGTGAAAGGTAAATTAATTGTATGTAAATTTACAGCACTTCATAAAATCATTATCCGCTCCATCATAAGATTTTTATCATGAGCAAACAGGGACAGAAATACATAAGTACCAACTCGGTGGAGCCGTATCAATAGAAAATTAACCATACAAAATAAATTATATATAACACTGACATAAGTACATGGAATAGTTTGTTCTAAAATATGTTACATCGATCGATCAACCTCAAAATATTTCACAACGAATTGACATAACCTTAAAGGCGACAAAAGCACAATCACAGAACGGAACAGAGACACAAATCACAAAAACACCCTGTGTGGTCTGTAATTGCGGTTTACTGAATTATGACAAGTGAGCTGTCCCCCAGTTTGTCCCAATATTTTACAGGTTTAATGCCCATTTCCACAGACTTTTTTTTAAGGAACAATTAGGCTAATTGTCCTTTAAAGTACCATTAGTGGTTTTTGTGTGTTGCACCAACTTTAAGAGACTCTTAAAGCATCAATTAAAACCACATTAGCTAACTGACCAAAATCCTTCCCTTAAAATATCTAAATTGTTCTTTAACCTCAAATATTCAAAAATATTTTATATTTGTTAATTAATATAGTGCCTAGAGATTGCAAAAATGGAAAATTTTGATGATGTCCTGTGGAGGATTTTCTAGAAGACGATTTGGAAGTCCTTGATTTCGTCGATATGGGCTACCCAAGACGCATTTTTCTTAGGCCCAATTATTATGAAGAGATGTTCCAAATGGAATGGAAGGTTCCCAGTAGTTGCCTTAATTGTGGCAACCACTGTCCTTCATAACCTTGCGAGGGTCATGAATGAACCAAAGTCTCCATTGCCTGAAGACATGAATGAAGATGAACTTAATTATTTAATTCAAACCCAACAAATCAACATAATAATAATAATAAAATGTCTTTATTTTAATTATCCTCGGCGAAGTCCAGTTAGACTGCTCAACTCAACCGAGTACCAGTTACAAATAAATTATTTCACACAGAATAATGCCTACATATATATAATATAATTAACAGTCACGGGAGTAACAGGTATGTTCAAATAACTAAAATGTACTAACATGTAAATAATGCAAAGAATGCGTAAAGGGAGAACGTTAATATAATTACAACATATAAAACAAAAATGTTATAGAACCATAAGGTATTCCTTAAAGGCTCTTTTAAATCCATAAGATGATTTGTTCTTGATAGGAGTTAAATATTTTTACCGCAGAATGAGAAAATGACCTTTTGAATGCAGCAGTGTTATGCCTGGGTATTACAAGTAGGTTCCTATTTCTGGTGTTTACATCATGCACAACCGACCTATATGACATTTTTTTTCTAATATACGAGAGAGTTCCTTTTTCTAATACTTTATGAACAAAACATGCAAGGTGAAGTTTCCTTCTGTCCTGCATATCAAGCCACCCTAGTTCAGCTCTGAATGGAGTTACGTGGTCTCGTAATCTTAGTGAACAGATGAAACGAATACATGAATTCTGAATTCTTTGAATTCTAGTTGAAGTTCGAATATCAAGACATGGTCCATAAATAAAATCGCCATAATTTGAGTGGCTCAAAACTAGTGATTCACATAACTGTTTTTTCAATTCTTTGTTTAGTATTGTTCTGTTGCGGTAAAGATTTCTTAATGACATATAGCTTTTCTGGACTATATGCTTAATATGCGTTTTGAACCGTAAATCATCATCAATGAATAGTCCCAAATTTTTTATTGTTCTACAGGGCTCAATACTCACACCATTAATTACTACTTCTTCAGTAGCATAATCACTTTTACCAAAACATATCATTTGTGATTTAGTGGGATTTAATTTCAAACCATGTTTATTGGAGTATTTCAATATTTTATCAAGAGTATCTTATCAACATGGAGCCACAAGTCGATGGCGGCCCAGTCAATTTAGTTCAAAATGAATTCATTCGGTATTTTAGTCAGCTGTAACACCTACTAATACTTTGATATTTGATTAAAAACAAAAAGAGGTTCTGACTAATTTCTGATTATTAATTTGCATTTTTTGTAGGGATTTGTTTTACTGTACAGATTTTATCTCTCATATTATTTTCAATAAAAAATTGTATATACAGGCAGTGACTTTTATAAATGTATATATATAACTCTTTTTCACACTTAAGGTGACACTTTTTATCCCTGAAATTAAAAACGGAGATAAAAAGGAAAAGTAGAAATAAGAGGTAAAAAAAACTCTATTCAAAAGTAACATATAACTACATAGGTAACTCAACAAACTACATTCTGAATAAATCAGGTACAATAACAGTAGGAACTATAAAAAAAAAGTAATCTCTGTGATTTTTTTTATTTGCTTGCAAATTGCAAATTGTAATTGTTTTTTTCTAATATTACATCTAATTGAAGACATTCTTTTCCAAGGCGATGCTCCTCCTCGGCATGCAACCTTTCCCCTTCCATTTTCTTGATAGTGTAATCTGCGATTATAGTTTTTTGAAGAGCTTATGTAAACATATGACTCACTTCCCTAGAGCTAAAATTTTGTCCCCTTATTCTTTTGGCTTCTGCGGGCATCGTAAAAAAAATCACAACGAAAACAAAACATTTACAAATACTAAAGAGATTTTGAGGTTAAAAACAGTGTTCCAACAGAATTGACACAAAAACCACTGGATCATTGCGACGTTGCCATACTGTAACGAAGATAAAGAACCGTTAGTAAAAGTTTTGAGAAAATGTTTCCGTGCAAATCATTTGAAAGTTAAGTAGCAATTAAAATTAAAGGTCCATTTGTTAAATAAGAGTTAATGAAAAGTCGCTGCAAATGGGCATAAGTGAATAGACATCTTAGGTCAAATCTTGTAACTAAAGTTGAACCCAATCCTAGGCGTCCGATTAACTTGGAATTTTGCAGGTGGTTATAATTCCGTTGATAATGTATTAGATAATTTTCGTTGTCAAAAAAGCAAAATGGCGGCTCCAAGACGTCCGACGAAATTTGTGGTACGATTCAAAATTGGTATGTGGGTTTTTTGGATTATGATTTTATGTCAAAATCATTTAATTCAAGATGGCCGACGAGTTTTGTAATAAAAATTGGTATGTGGGGGAATTTGGGGTCAGTCGGAGAGTCGAAAAGTAATTAAAACCCCGATTTTCTATTGTTTTCGTTATTTTTGAGACATATAGCTTGAAAACAAGGAATGAAGCCACCGTGAAATTCAACGATAATATGGAAAATGATGTGTTCTTTCCATCTATTATCGAGAAAATCTTAAAAATCCGGTCGAAAAGTCAAAATCTAATTAAAATCCCAATTTCTTATTGTTTTCGTCATTTTTTAAGACGTATATCTTGAGAACAAGGAATTAAACCATCGTGAAATTCGACAATAATATGGAAAATGATGTGTTCTTTCCATCTATGATCGAGAAAATCTTCAAAATCTGTTCGGAAACTCGAAATGTAATTAAAATCCCTGCCAGCACCGCTTCTTTCCCGCCAGACTGCAGCTTCCGGAGACCTTGTTTGATTCTATTGGGATCTCGTTTGTAGATGGAATCTTCAATGGGATGGATACAGTGGGTTCTTTCGCCACTCTTCAGGGTACAAGACCACTGCTGAATGCCGAAAATACTTAAATTCGCAATAAATATTATGGAGCGATATGACACTCGACTAATCCTGTTCTAGACAGGACCGGATTACTAGTTTTAGTCAAATCTTGTAACTAAAGTTAAGTTGGAATTTTGGAGGTGGTTATAATTCCGTTTGACAATGTATTAGAGAATTTTCGTTGGCAAAAAAGCAAAATGGCGGCTCCAAGGCGGCCGACGAAATTTGTGGTACGATTCAAAATTGGTATGTGGGTTTTTTGAGGTCGGAGATAACGATTTTATGTCAAAATTATTTAATTCAAGATGGCCGACGAGTTTTGTAATGAAAATTGGTATGTGGGGGAATTTGGGGTCAGTCGGAGAGTCGAAAAGTAATTAAAACCCCGATTTTCTAATGTTTTCGTTATTTTTAAGACGTATATCTTGAAAACAAGGAATGAAGTCACCGTGAAATTCAACAATAATATGTAAAATGATGTGTTCTTTCCATCTATTATCGAGAAAATCTTGAAAATCCGGTCGGAAAGTCGAAATGTAATTAAAATCCCATTTTTTTTTATGTTTTCGTTATTTTTAAGACGTATATCTGAAACAAGGAATTAAGCACGTGAAATTCACAATAATATGGAAAATGATGTGTTCTTTCCATCTATGATCGAGAAAATCTTAAAATCCGTTCGGAAATCAAATTAATTAAAATCCCCATTTTTTATTGTTTTTGCCATTTTAAGACGTATATCTTGAGAACAAGGAATGAAGCCACCGTGAAATTCAACAATAGTATGGAAAGTGTGTTTCCATTTTAAAACTTTCTCGATCACGATGGAAAGAACATCATTTCCTATATATTGTCGAATTTCACGTAGACATTCACTTGTCTCAAGAATATAAGTCTTAAAATGGAAAAACAATAAAAATTGGATTTTGATCTTTTCATTTCACCGATTTAGAGATAAATTTTCCGTCATAGATGGAAAAAACCATCATTTTCATATTATTGTTAATTCACGGTTATCCTTGTTCTCAAGATATACGTATTAAAAATGACAAAAACAATAAAAAATTGGGATTTTAATTAAATTTCGACTTTCCGACCAGATTTTAATTTTTTTTTGATCATAGATAGAAAGAACACATAATTTTCCATATTATTGTCGAGTTTCACGGTGGCTCCATTCCTTGTTCTCAAGAAACACGTCTAGAAAATGGCAAACACAATAAAAAATTGGGAGTTTCATTACATTTCGACTTTCCGACCGGATTTTAAAGATTCTCTCGATCTTAGATGGAAAGAACACATCATTTTCCAAATCATGGTCGAATTACACGGTGGCTTCATTCCTTGTTCTCAAGATATACGTCTTAAAAATGGCAAAAACAATAAAACATTGGGATTTTTTAATTTGGCCCTTCCTTAATTAAAATAGAAAAAACAATAAAAAAATTGGGATTTTAATTACATTTCGACTTTCCGACGGATTTTAGAAATATTTTCGATCATAGATGGAAAGAACACATCATTTTCCATACTATTGTTGTATTTCACGGTGGCTTCATTCCTTGTTCTCAAGATATAGGTCTTAAAAATGACAAAAACAATAAAAAATTGGGATTTTAATTGAATTTCGACTTTCCGACTGGATTTTAGAAATTTCTCGATCATAGATGAAAAAAACACATCATATTTTCCATATCATTGTCTAATTTCACGGTGGCTTTATTTATTGTTGAATTTCACGGTGGCTTCATTCCTTGTTCTCAAGATATAGGTCTAAAAATGACAAAAACAATAAAAAATTGGGATTTTAATTAAATTTCGACTTTCCGACCGGATTTTGAAAATTTCTTGATCATAGATGGAAAACACATCATATTTCCATATTATTGTCTGAATTTCACGGTAGCTCCATTCCTTGTTCTCAAGATATAGGTCTTGAAAATGGAAAAAACAATTAGAAATTGGGATTTTAATCACATTTCGACTTTCCAACCGGATTTTAAAGATGTTTTTGATCTTAGATGGAAAGGATCCATCATTTTCCATATTGTTGTTCTTATTTCACGGTGGCTCAAGATGGTAAAAACAATAAAAAATTGGGATTTTAATTATATTTCGACTTTCCGACAGGATTTTAAAGATTTTCTCGATCATAGATGGAAAGAACACATCATTTTTCATAGTATTGTATGATTTCCCGGTGGCTTCATTCCTTGTTCTCAAAATATACGTCTTAAAAATGGCAAAAACAAGAAAAAATAGGGATTTTAATTACATTTCGACTTTCCGACCGGATTTTAAAGATTTTCTCGATAATAGATGGAAAGAACACATCATTTTCCATATCATTGTTGAGTTTCACGGTGGCTCCATTCCTTGTTCTCAAGATATACGTCTTAAAAATAACGAAAACAATAAAAAATCGGGGTTTCAATTATTTTTCGTCTCTCCGACTGGCCCCAAATTCCCCCACATACCAACTTTTATCACAAAACTCGTTCGCCATCTTGAATGAATTAATTTTGACATAAAATCATAATCTCCGACCTCAAAAACCCCACATACCAATTTTGAATCAAAAATCTCGTTGGCCGTCCTAGAGCCGCCATTTTGCTTTTTTGCCAACAAAAATTCTCTAATACATTGTCAACGGAATTATAACCACCTTCAAAATTCCAAGTTAATCGGACGCCTAGGATTGGGTTCAACTTTACTTACAAGATTTGACCCAAACTAACGAACAAACACACAAGTGAAAAAAATTAATAAAAGCTTGTGAAAACATATTCGATCACAATTGAAAAGACCACATGATTTTTCATAATCTGGTAGAATTCCAAGGTGACTTTTTCCTTCGTTCTTGAGTTACTTCCATGAAGATTCATTGATAATATCCGAATTTTCTTGCTTCATTCTCAAATTTTCAATTTATATAACTGTGATACATGGCAAAATGGTTTTCATTGTATTGCGTTCATTTCAAACTATATTTGTGAGATTCCTCACCTCAAGAACCATAAAAAATAATTTTGAACTGCATGAAATCCGCCTCATCAAATCGTTGCTGGCAACGATTTTTCCAGAAACTTTGCTGGAGAATTCGTTGCTAACTTCACTCACATCACGTGAGGATTTCTGTTTCCGCGAAAGAATCCCAGTATAAACCATTTCTGAATGATAAGCATTAGACAGAGACGAACTCGACATTTTTTAAATGTATTTCTTAGAAGAGATCATAATATTTAAATTAAATGTGATTTCTATATAAATGCAAGCTGAACAAAGAAGGCATCAGATAAAAAAAGGAATACTAAGTATTTCTATACGTATTTAGTCGAACCAGGAAGGTTTTCATTTCTAAACCCCCTCGAAACAGTTCCGATTTTGATGATTTTTTTATGTTTGATGAATTCAAAATCAGAAACGTTTTGGCTGGAGCACTCAAGTATTTATACAGGGTGTCTCACTTATCATAGAAGCATCCCCGTATGTTGCGTAAACGTTGAAGTAGAATTTGTAAAATCTCCCACTCAAAGACAGGTCATATTCGACGATATGCACTGCACGCAAGAAGCGATGGAACAACCAATCAAAACTTCCGAATAACAATATTAGGAGTCAAGATATGCTGGAAATCTCTTTGGACTCGTAATCAGAACTACAAATTCAACTCTTTCCCTGAAAAAAAAATCAGTTCTGAAAAGACTAAATTTTCTCCCTTCTCCTGGAAGCACCCCGTATCGCTTAAATTCGAAGGACTGATAGATGTACCAAAAAAAACCTCAATGGTAAGGTAATTGAAAATAATGTACCTACAATTCATAAATTAGGAGTAGAGTGGGCAATTTGTGTAATTCATTAAGAAATTCAATTATTCCCAACCGGCGGGGATCATAATTACGCCAAGAAGGATCTCTTATGAGAAAAACCATGTCTTATGATTTTCTGTTATTAAAATATTGGCTCATATCCTGTCGAACGATATATAATCCTTTCTGTCAGTACCTGGATTATTTTCAACTGAAATTCCTTAGATGCGATAATAATATAGGGTTTGCGTTATTCTTCAGAAAATACGAAGTACATTCAAATTGAATGTGGAATGTTTCAGCTACATTGGCGTGTGGAAGTTATGGGAAGAAAAAGAGCAATTCTGGCTTTTGAAGTTTTTTTATTGAAAAATGAAGCGAAAAATCGCAAAATGAACTACATACTCTCTCTTATTGAGTTATAAAGAAAAATTTGTGGAAATCACTGTTTATTTTCGCGATCTTTCCACGGTAAAAATAGGAGAGGGACTGAAAATTCTTGACAGTCTTATTCAGTAATATTTAAGCTAACAATTCCGATAAATTTCATATATCTGAGCTTATGCGATTGGGAGTTATTAAAAAAATTGAGGAAATCACTGCACAGAAGGACTTCGGTCAATGTCTGCCTGTTGAATTGAATTAAGTTCAGTTCAATGAAATTCCTGTATTATTATTATTATCATTAATCACTGCGAATTGACTTATTTTCGTAATTGCGATTTTTTTCAGTAACATGTGAAGAGAAACCACAAATTGATTTATACAGTCTTAGTGAGTAATGTTCAAGCCAACATTTCACAATTTAATATTTCTGGCTTCTTGCATTTGAGAATAATAAAAAAAAATAAGTGGGACTCCCTGATAATTGATTTATTTTCGCGATTTTTTCACGACAAAATGCGGAGGACCACAAATTAAATCACGCAGTCTCATTCAGTAATATACCAGCTAACATACTTGACAATTTCATATATCTAAATTCGTGCAATTGAGAATTATTGTAAATAATTCAACGGAAATCCCTACAAATTGACTCAGTGCTCCATCAGCGATTATTTTACATAATAAAAATTATTGACAAAAATCAAGACAAGCTTTCATACAAATGCACTAAGAAAAAAAAATAATTTCTCTAAATGTTTGATCTAGAGGTTATTCTGTGAGTAGCAGATTCAAAATCTTGCCGCGCAAGAATACCTATTTTATTTTCGCGGCAAGCTTTTGAATCTGCTACTCACAGGATAGCCTCTAGGTCAAACAATTGAAGAAATTACTTTTTTCTTTTTAGTGCATTTGTTTAAGAGCTGGCAGGCGCGTGCTGGCCCACCGGGCGATCGGGAGTTTCCCGGTGGGCCCTCATAAATCGGCCACAAAGGGCCCCACGTTCCCAATGAGATAATTTTGCGCCCAGACCTAACATACCTATTAAACATCGACACAGCGGCGACGTAACACAATACCCCCACCAGTTTCCAGTTCCCCAATCGCCTTCTGCTTGCGCCACAGGCTACAGGATGTGGTCTCTGCTAGATGCTACATTCTACTACGTCTCGTCGTGCATGTTTACATCATCGCGTGTCGTTTACTCTTTTATTCATTAGGCATTCATAAAATTAAACCAGGAAAAAAACTTTTTTGGGCATGAAAAACGCCAGCCAGCTTCAAAAGCAGAAAAAACTACAGGGCGTAGCATCTGGTATGGTTAAATTAAGTAATTTGTGGAAAATTAATAATGGAAAGGAAACAAATTTGGATCAAGAAGGCCAATCTTGTTCGTCATCGGCTTCTGCTGATAAGCTTGTTTTGGTTCGCAGTAGGGAGGTTCCTAGAACTGTTCGAAGTAGTCACACAGTCGTTTATTGAAAACGGACCCGAGAAAAATCTTTCACACTACGTTTGTCCTACTCTTTAGAACTGATTCGGAATCGTCCTGGCTTCGAACCAAAACAAACCTATTGCTGTTAATGATGAAATTTTTGGAAATTGTTATTTTAGTAGCCATATTTGATGCCATCTTGAATAAGCATATCAAGGAAGCTGTAAGAAAAAGCAAATTTAAAAAAAGTTCTGATAAAAGTAAAGGTCGGGGGAGTTTCGTAATTGTTTTATGCAATAAAACTCACACAGATTATTTTGCAAATCACCTCCGAAATTCTTGAAATCATATCAGAAAATCGCTAGGCAGAAATATATCTCATAACAATGGATATTTCTTCTCATGACCAATGGGCAATTTTTGTGTCAAGTCCAATAAAGTTGTTGAAAGGGCCATTGCTTCAAAACACGTAACTTCTACTAGTGGGGAAAACCTCCATGATGTGTTAAAACAGGTTTTGGATGACACAAATATTCCATTAGAGAATATATTGCAGATATGCTTTCGATGGCGTTTCTAACATAACAATATAAAGGAATTTCTTCCAAACTCAAAGAAAAGTCACCGAATCATATTCATACATGTATTAACTTTAGTTCTATCCGATACGACACAATCTTTAACGTCGTCTGCGTCTTTTTTTGGATTTGTTACAGGAAGCTAATGTGTTTTTTAAATAAAAATATGAAAATTCAGATAGTCATCGTTATTTAAAATTAAACGCGATAGGAGCCACAAGATGGAGAAGCAGGAGTGATGTGACATTGAAAATATTTGGAACTAAAAGTATGTGGAATCAAGTTGAAAGCAGTCCTGATATGAAGAAACTGATTTCTATTAACCCTGTCCTAGCACTCAAAGAAATTTCGGAGAGCAACTTAATCTTCAATGCAAAAGTTAGGCAGATGGTTTACTAAGAAAGTTCGGTTCTTTTGAAATAATTCTACTTGCCATGACCTACATCAATTTTTTTTTTCGAATCATCTGTTTCAGATTATTTACAGACTGAACATTCAGACTACTTGCAAGCTTGGCGTCAAATTTCCAATGCAACCGATGAATTGAAATCTCAGCGAAGAAATTTCGAACGATTTGTTGAAATTGTGAATGAAACATTGGAAAAATTAGATTCCGATATTTTAATTGTGAATACGATTCCAGAAAAGAGAAGAATAGTTGCAAAGGAGAAGAGTTGCAAATAAAATGCTTGGGGAACTTTCCGATGATGAAAACATTGCAGAAGATGAAGAAACTCATTATCGCTTAACCATATTTAATTCTATTATGGATATCATAATAAGTTCATTTGATCAACAGTTCAGCGAACTCGGCGGTTTTTATGGAGATTTAGAATGTTTTGATCCCAGAAGGTTTTCCGAAATAAATAAGTCTGTCCCAGGTGATTCACTAAATAAGATATGTACAATAATTCTCTCTTTAGATAAGAAAAAGTTAAAAGAGGAATTGATGACTTTCGCCGAAATGTGGCCTCATTTTTCAAAGCGAGATTTAAGTAATGTTTATAAAGTCGCTGACGATCATATGGAGAACGAGCCTGGTTTTATTTCGGATAGTAGCGAAAGTGAGGAGGACATTAATATAAATGTGTCGTTTAAATGTACCACAAAAAGTGCTACTGGTGCATATCTTGCGTTTTCAAGATTGTATGTGAATATAATTTATATTCTTTAGAATTCAAACAACTACATTCTGTTTATAAATTTCTGTTGACAATACCACTCACGCTGGTATCTTGGTAAAGATCTTTTTCCAAAATAAAATTATTGAAAACAAGACTGCGTAGTTGTATTCTGCAGGGAAATTTGGGAGCCTTATTTCTTATGGTGTGCGAATCTGATATAATGATTGATGTCAATTCCGAGGTTATTATTTACAAAGTGTGCCAGAACAGTAAAGCGTTTAAAAGTCTATTACAGTAGTTGTAATAGTTCCCGTATTTTCGATTTTTTCCCGTATTTTAGATTTTTAGAATTTGTGTTTTGTTTTTATATCTAGTAATTTGTTTATTTGTTAAAACATTATTTTGTTTTTGTTCGTATTTTTGTTAAATATCAATTTCTTACGATATCACGTTATATAAGAAAACTCTATTTTCTTTAGTTTCAAGAATAACCAGTGTTGATTATTGTGTATCAGTACTAGAAAGCTTTAATATAACTCTTAGTTTATGAAATGTCTTATAATTAATCGAATAATTAATTTAAATAAATGACCAAAATTTCAAGGCAAGGGGGCCCTGTAAAACCCTTATTACACTATGCCTTTTTCGTGCCTATTTTTGTGCCTATTTTCATGGCTATTTGTTGGCTGAATTTCCCCAAATAACTGGCACTATTACACAGTGCCTTTTTGATGATTGTTTCAGGCGCTAATTTCAGAGCTGCAAACCTAAGGAAAATTGACATTTACCTTAAATGATTAAGTAATTTAGTATACCTGGACTATTTGTTTCAACTTTTGCTTTACCTAGCACACGATTTTTTCTTCTTTTCTGTCACACTGAACAAAACGAAAACTATGTGATTAATTTCATCTATTTGTTGGTTAGTGTGTTGGCAAACTTGACATTTCCACGAACGTCCTTGAAATCCCCTCGATTCAGGCGGAAAAAATAGAACCAGTCCTATTTATTTTCACGCCTGAAACAATCAACAAAATAGCCACGCGCGCATGCGTATTTGTTTAAAATTTCAGCCACGGACAGTCAGGCAGACAAATAGGCACGAAAAAGGCATAGTGTAATAAGGGTTTTAGGGAATTATTTCCCGGGCTCTAAGATCGCCCCAGCACGCGCCTAAAAGCTTGTCTTGATTTTTTCTTATAATATTTATTCAATTCTTTTTAGTCATTCATGAAATCCGTCTTCTTATTGAATTCTGACAAAAATGTATAATCCCCGACCCCAAAAAAACCCACATACAAATTTTGAATGGAAATTAGGCCATAACAAGTCGCCATCTTAGAGCCGCGATCTTGATTTCATGAATTTTGACAAAAACATAATGACGTCCCACCCCAAAAACCCCCACACACCAATTTTGAAAGCAATCGGGCTTGGAGCTGCCATCTTGAATTCGTGGATTTTACCAAAAAAACATGATCTCCGATCCCAAAAACCCCCACATACATTTTTTTATTGGAATCGGGCTTTGACCACAAAACTCGTCGCCATATTGGAGCCGCCATCTTGACAAAAAATTCGTGACCTCTCTGTCCCCGAAAACTCCCGCATACCAATTTTGAATAGAATCGAACCCTAATCACGAAACTCGTCCGCGATATTAAAGCCCTTATTTTTTTTCTCTAACATAAATTTCATAATGCATTGTCACCGGAATTATGAACACCCGCCAAATTTCACGTTAATCGAACAACTAGAAGTGGGTCAAATTTAACTTTGATTTGATTACAAACCTACAGACATCGGGACCGGTGAAACTAGATGATCGTAAGCTTGTAAACATAAGAATAGGAACCGACAATTCAATTACATAGACCATTTCAGTAATGTTTCAGCCTACTTTTTGGAAAATTTCATGTTCCTTACTTTTTGCGTGTGATGCGCGAGTGATACGCATACTAGGCCGCTTTTTTATTTCACGTTTCCCTTGTATTTTTAGTAATTTTTCCAATTTTTCACATTTTATTTTATTGTTTGGATATCCTCGAATTTGTTTTGTATTTATTTCTCAAATCATTTATATTTTTGGGTATATCTCGTATTTCTCTCTTCAATCGTTATTTTTTTTTTCGATCTTTAGGTATTTTATCTCGCTAACTTTTTTTCTAGAACTCTCTCTTGTCTGGAATATCTTTTGAAGTAACTAACTGATACTATTTGCGATAAAACTTTCGTTATAATAATTGCATGTTCAAAAATATTTCATTTGTACACAACTATTTGACACTTTGATTTGTTGAAAATATAAACAGGATGTTCATAAAATCAGATGTGGAATCATCTGCGACTGAAAGATAAACTTTAGTCACTATCTTCCATCGTCATTGAGAATGTTTCCCTTTTCAATATTTGACACTGTTATTATCTAATTAATTTCCCATCTACATAATATAAAATATATTTCTCAAGTTTCAATGTACACAACAAATTATATACGCTAGAATATAGGCAAACGACGAAACTAACATAGGAAACACTCCCTTTACTGGTAATTCAGAGTCATCTATCTAATGTTGAATAACTTACATTCTCTGAATTGATCAAGAACATATGAAAAAACTAAAACAGACGTGACCGGAGACTCGCGGACTAGTGACATCTAGTGATGGTCTCCATTTGTGTCTGACAAAAACTTCATAAGGTTGACTAACTATCTTCTTTCTCTATAAACAATGGTTATAGTATATGACCCTGACTCTTTTTTTTTGGCAGCATGTAAAGATCATTTTTCATTATTACTACTATAAACAAAGTTAAAAAAGGTTGTTATAAATCTGGCTTAGGTTTTTGATATCATTTCTATTGTTAATACTGTTGGGGTCTTTTTTAATATGTATCATTTCAAGGAATGTTTTTTGGAAAATTTAACTTGTTGGTGTCAAATTATGTTGATTTTATTTTTCGTGTTTGGATAAGGCTGTAATGCCAGTTGTTGAGTACTTGTGGGCTTGTTTTGTTTGACCTATATAGGTACTTTGACTGTTTGACCTTCTGATATTTCAATGGTATAAGTAATATGGTTATGTAGACTTTGAGCATGGGGAAGGAGTTTAACGTGCAGCGCCGCAGTGACGGAAGCGGTAAAACTGATCCACCCAGATAACACATGGACATCCAATGGATATCCATTGGACATCCTTCATGAATTTTATGGATGTACTATGGACATCCAATTATATCCAAAAGATATCTTATGGACATCCGATGGATGTCCAAAGTGGAACAACCTGTACATCCATAGAATATCCTTCAAGGATATCCATAAGATATCCTCCAGAGATGTCCACAAGATATCTTTCGAAGATATCCATAAGATATACTTCAAAGATATCTTTCAGGAATATCCATGAGATATCCTTCAGGGATATTCAAAAGCTATCTGAAAGATTCTTCGAGAGATATTCTGAAGATATCCTTCGGGGATATCTATCGAAGATAAAATATAGTAATAGCGATCTGGAGGGAAATGAAATAATGGTATTGAACAAAAAAAATTTATTAACAAACTCTGGTATAAAAAATATTCTCATAAACTTCGGGGTTATCAACAAATAAAATGTATATGTAAACTCTAAAATAAAAACAGGATATTAAATGCAGAATAATCAAAAAAATTTTTTTTTCTTCGTCCATCAGGTGTTTCCTTTATTCTAGTAGATGACAGATGCCTTTCTTTGACCCTTCTCAGCCAAGCTTAGATGGCTTCTTCAGTAGCTTTTTTATTTTCCGTCGAATCACTGAGGTCAGCTGCTTCTGAACGGGTATAATTGATGTTGAAATATACAAAAAAATACTGAGGAATATTATGCTTTCTTTTGAATTCGAATACTGATGATGATAATATATATCACTGCCATAGTTTTTCTCTCTCCTTATTGGTATACTATGATATATATATATATATATATATATATATATATATATTTTTTTTTAAAAAATTTTTTGGAAATTTTGCATTCTCACTGAACTAGCAGTCTGTTATGAGGCAATACAAATTATTATCAAATAAATTGAACAACTGAATGGGCTTTTCACCTAGTGATAATTCAGCCAGTTTTAGTTGTCCAATTTATTTTTTATTCTCCATACCAGCTATATTTGGAGGCAAACATATTAGTGAGCATGGAAGAAAGGCATCGTTCCACAAAGTCATTTTTGTGATTTCATCCCAGATAACACATGGACATCCAATGGATATCCATTGGACATCCTTCATGAATTTTATGGATATACTATGGACATCCAATTATATCCAAAAGACATCTTATGGACATCCGATGGATGTCCAAAGTGGAACAACCTGTACATCCATAGAATATCCTTCAAGGATATCCATAAGATATCCTCCAGAGATGTCCATAAGATATCTTTCAAAGATATCCATAAGATATACTTCATCCTTCAGGGATATTCAAAAGCTATATATCTGAAAGATTCCTTGAGAGATATTCTAAAAATATCCTTCGGGGATATCCATCGAAGATAAAATATAGTAATAGCGATCTGGAGGGAAATGAAATAATGGTATTGAACAAAAAAAAATGTATTAATAAACTCTGGTATCAAAAAAATTCTCATAAACTTCGGGTTAATCAACAAATAAAATGTATATGTAAACTCTAAAATAAAACAGAATATTAAATGCAGAATAATCATAAAAATAAAGTTACAGAAAAAATAGAATGCTATTTTCTTCGTCCATCAGATGTTTCCTTTATTCTAGAAGATGACAGATGCCTTTCTTTGGCCCTTCTCAGCCAAGCTTAGATGGCTTCTTCAGTAGCTTTTTTATTTTCCGTCGAATCACTGAGGTCAGCCGCTTCTGAAATGATATGTATATATTCACGGGTATAATTGATGTTGAAATCTACAAAAAAATACTGAGAAATATTATGCTCTCTTTTGAATTCGAATACTGATGTTGATAATATATATATATATATATATATATATATATATATATATATATATATATATATATATATATATACAAGCATTATTGACATAAACTTTTCTTGGAAATTTTGCATTCTCACTGAACTAGCAGTCTGAGGCAATACAAATTATTATCAAATAAACAGAACAACTGAATGGGCTTTTCACCTAGTGATAATTCAGCCAGTTTTAGTTGTCCAGTTTATTTTTTTTGCTCCATACCAGCAATATTTGGAGGCAAACATATTAGTGAGCATGGAAGAAAGGCATCGTTCCACAAAGTCATATTTTTGAGATTTCATTTAGGTACCTAAAAAAAGAGTTCTAGAAAAAGGAATAGAAAAACATACAACAACTTACCTACAGCAGCTTTGAATTTCGACCCAGTTCCCAAATATTCTTCCGAAAGATTAATTTTTTCAGTGAAATCAATAGGAAAATGTTCGAATCTACTGATGAATCATCTTCATCACATGTCCACTGTTGTAGGCATTCACACCATTTTTAATCTGGGCACTGTGACATTTGAAAAACTCGTGTATTGTGGCAAATGTAACGACGTGCTTTTTGGCATTTCTGAAAATATTGAAACTCAAACAGCAAACATGCATTGGAAATAATGGATTTTTATAGGTTATGTCCTTTTCAATTAATATATTTACCTGTATTTGGCCAATATATAATTCCCTTTGGAAACAATCAATTGCTATAGATGAAAACCATTAGGTCCAGACCAACAGGGTATCAAAAACGAAGGAAAATAAAAAAAACAAGACTTTTGTTTGGATTCAGTGCTATGACATGACTAATATGACCTTCCTCAACAAAATAAACTGACAGACGTCGCCAGTAATTATGCGTTATGCGTATAGTATGGCCTGTCGCAGACACATGTATATCTGTTCTGTGGTCGCAGAGGTTCCCCGCGACAAAGGTACAATTTGTGTATCTACGATCTACGAGAATGTTTAAATTCATTTATGATTGCTTTGGATATCTCATGGCCATCCCTAGGATATCTTCTGAAGGATATCGATTTCAAATCCGTCGATGAATATCCATTTCAAATCAAGTAGAAAAACGAAACATGAGATTTTTCCAAAAAAATTAATCCATATGTACGAACATGAAAGAAACTCAGAAATTGACACAATAAAATCAATCTTGCAACTTAAACTTATCCATATTTGCTCCGGATATCTTATGGCCATCCATATGATATATTCTGAAGGATATCCATTTCAAATCCGTCGACGGATATCTTATGGGTCTCAACACCAACAAAGCCTGTGGATCTGACGGAATCCTGCCGATTGTTCTCAAGAAATGTGCCCTCGAACTAACACCTGTTCTTTGCAAGTTGTTCAACCACTCTCACAATTTGGGGGTATTTCCGTCCAATTGGAAAATTGCAAGAGTACAGCCAGTCCCTAAAAAAGGCAAAAAGGCCCTACCTAGCAACTACAGACCTATCGCACTGCTATCTATTATTTCAAAGGTCATGGAAAAAGCCATCAACATCGAGCTCATTTAATATCTGGAAGACTCAGGAATTGTCAACGATAGGCAATATGGCTTCCGCCATCAGAGATCAACTGGTGACCTGCTCGCTTACGTCTCACATATATGGCAGCTATCTATTGAAAAGTATGGAGAAACTTTAGCTGTGGCATTAGATATCTCCAAGGCGTTCGATCGAGTTTGGCACCAGGGACTCCTCGCCAAGCTTCCGTCTTATGGCTTGCCCCCTCAGCTGTGTTCTCTGCTTGCTAGTTTTCTCTCAAACAGGTCTCTCCATGTAGTGGTCGATGGAGTTTCATCTGACACTCTACTCATAAATGCTGGTGTTCCGCAAGAATCCATTCTCGCACCAACACTATTTCTACTTCACATCAACGACCTGTTGAAAGCAACTTCATGTCCAGTACACAGCTTTGCCGATGATAGTACCATCCATACCGCTTTCTCTTCCAGTGCCCCTATATCAGCCCGTGAAACCAGAAATGAACGAGGAAGAAATGTTAATAATATAAATATGGACTTAGCAACAATTCTCAAATGGGGATCTAATAACTTGGTAGAATTCAATGCAAACAAAACACAAGCATGTCTTTTCTCTAGAAAAGCCGATCTCACTGTGCCTAACATAACTTTGTCAGGAGTAACCATACCACTGAAGCCATCCATATCGATGCTTGGTATTACTATCAGCAATAACCTTTCCTGGGAAAATCACGTGAGGTCCATTGCCAAAGTGCATCCCAAAACTTGGTTTTCTGTTTCGTGCCAAGAGCTATTTCACCCCCAGTCAGCTGCTTATGATCTATAAGGCACAGATCCGACCTGTCCTGGAATACTGTTCCCATATTTGGAGTGCGGCACCTAAACATATCCTGAGGCTATTGGATTCTGTCCAAAAAAGGGCAATTCGTCTCGTCGGTGATGCCTCGCTTACAAACTCGCTCACTTGTCTGGAATACCGTAGAAAAGTTGGCGATTTGTCTCTATTTTATAGATATTTTCATGGGCGATGCTCTTCTGAAATATCAACAATCGTTCCTGCTTTGGCAGTCTCTTCGAGATTAACCCGTCAAGTTCAGTCATCACACCCCTTCGTGGTCACTTTGGAGACCTGCAGAACATCACTTTCCAAAGACTCGTTCATCCAACGAACAGCGGGCTTTGGAACTCATTGCCTAGGGAGGTGTTCCCCGAGGCATACAACCTTCAGAAATTTAAGAAGAACACCAACTCCTACCTTCTTTCCCTAGGTTCCCACGATGTTCTCTGAACATTACAGGATATCCCTTTTCGTGGGAACCAGAACATTAAAAAAAAAAAAATGTAACGACGTGCTTTTCAGCATATCTGAAAATATCGAAACTCAAACAGCAAACATTGGAAATAATGGATGTTTATAGTTATGTCCTTTTCAATTGATATTTACCTGTATTCGACCAATAATTTGGAAACAATCAATTGCTACAGATGAAAACCATTATGTCCAGACCAACAGTATATCGAAAACGAAGGAAAATAGAAAAAAAACACGACTTTTGTTTGGATTCAGTGCTATGACTATGACCTTCCTCAACAAAATAAAATGACAGACGCATAGAACTATGGGAGCGAGTGCACTCATTGCTCGACCAAACTTCAAAAGTTGCAAAATTGTTTCCGAAAACTTTGTTGCAATTCAAATGGGTAAAGTGAAAGTTCATTACGATAAACCAATGTATTTGAGCTTCTGTTTTGGAATTATCCAAGACAGTTATGTATGATTTTTACTATGAATGCATTAAGAGAGAGTTTGGTCAGAATGCTTCTTTTCTGTATACCGACACAGACTCGCTCATTTCAAAAGTAAATACAGACAACTTTTATGATTTTATAAAAAGTAATATAGACGAATTTGATACATCTAATTATGGGGAACAAAATAAATTCAAAATACCGGTCACGCCGTCTGTCTTGGGTAATTTCAAGGATGAGTTTCCCGATGATCCTATAATTAGTTTCTATGGTCAGGGCCGGATTAAATGGTGTGGAGGCCCTGGGGCAACAAAGGAGTGGAGGCCCCTAATTATTTTTCAAACAAGTTTTTTTTTTATTTATTGCGGAACAAATCAAATTATTTCGACACGAGCATATGTAGGTATAATAAAATACAAGAAATACATTAAATTACAGCGTAAACAAAGGGATTCTTGAGAGCTTTTTTCGACGAAAAATCATTGATGATTTCGGTCAAATCCAGCATCTGGAGAAAATCATTCTCAATGCTAAGAAGCGATAACTTTGATAGGCGGCTTTGTCTCATCGTAATTCGCCTATTTTTTTCATTTTGGAAAATGAGCGCTTTCCAGTGCAATTTGACATCATCACATTCTCAGTTGTAATATCACAAGAGAGTGAAAATAATTCGACAGATTTTCGAAAACTTGTTGCCAGGCAATAGACAAGAGAGACCAACTGGCTCGAGTGACTATTGCCAACAAGTTTGAGAAAGAAATCTAGATAATTATTTTCTACTATATCGAACTCTCGTGTGGTATTCTTTGGATTATTTTTTGATGTTACGATCATAAACACATTTCCTTACCAAATTATATAATGTACTAAACCTGTTTTGGTTCATTTCACACTTTTCATGCGAATTGATGACAGACGTCAAATTAAAAATATAGGTTGTCAGACAATAAAAACAAAATACCTCAAATTATTCCCGCGACAATTTTCTAGGTAGAATATTCCCACTATTGATTGGCCAAAACGTATATGAATTATTTGAATTGAAGGTTTCCATTGGTTTCTAGCAATGTCAAAAAATAATCACTGTAATTTCAATGTTTGAGAATGTAGCTCTGAAATTTTGGTTTTCACGAATTTGATAGTAGAACATCTTAGATAGATAGATAGATATATAGTCCTTTTCAGAAGGATTTACATTTGTTGCGGAATGTCATCCTTCTCTTAGACTCACACTTTCAGATTTCGGGGATTTCTCTGTTACAAGCGCGCCACTCAGCGGACACTTGTCAACGCCAATAAATAGTAAAAACAGGTATAGACGGGCAAAGTGTTTGTAGAATCGGCAGAAACAGAATTTGAACTTTTGTTCTATTATGGAATGCGCACAGTGCTCTTATAAATAATTTGATGCAATCATATTCATAAATTGAAATATTATTTTATTTTGCTTATGATTATTGAATTTCATTGTGTATCTAGATCGCTTGTGTCATTCGAAGAATACATCGACAGAAAATCCTATAAAATATATATTTTTTTTAATTCAATTGTTCTTATTTTTACAGCTAATTTCGATACGATATAATATTTTGTATAATAGTATGATGTTTTACTTGGTGATTGTTTCTCGCATATACACATGATTCATCAGATCGAAGATTAATATTAACCATGGATTTTGACAAGAATACGAAACATGTTTTCGAATGTTTAAAACGAAATATGAGAGGAAAAAGTGGGAGAACTACTCTTTCGTTGTCAGATTTTTTATATATAATTTTGCATATCTTTCGGTATTTGTTAGGAAATTTCACCTGAAAATTTATATTGTGGAGGCCCCTCTCTTATGGAGACCCCAGGGCTGCAGCCCCGTTTGCCCCCCTCTTAATCCGGCTCTGTCTATGGTACTGATGCTGAAGCGTACTATGTACAATCGCTTGCAACCGAAGTTAAGAGGGCTAAAGGTGTGAAAAGATCAGTGATAAAGAACCAAGACTCCTGACGATTACAAAAAAATTGTTGAAAATGGCGGTAAAATTTTTAGGAAGATGAATTCCTTCAGAAGCATTTTACATGATATGTAACTGAATTGAGAAATAAAGTGGTGCTCTCATTTGATGACAATAAGCGATTCATCAATCCTAACACAACACGGACACTACCTAGGGGGCATGCAGAAATTAAATACTTTGAGTGGAAAGTCTTATTTTTAAAAAGAATTTTCTTTATTGAAAATAAAAGTACAACTAGCTCTGAGAAGAGTTATGGAGCGAATGAATATAATAATGCTTAAAATGTTATTGTCGCAACAATAAGGTATTATCCGAGTCTAGAGCTGCATCGGCATTTTCTCTGATAACGGCTCTCTGGTGGATCTGGGTCATCATATAACTCCTCCCTCCTCAAGCCGAAAAAATAATGGAATGATTTTGGCGGTTAGGGACCATTTCCATTTCGGGAATTTCCTCTTCTTCGGTAGTCTTCTTGGGGTAGCACCATTTTGTTGGTTTCAACTTTTTGTGATACTTGACTATTATTATCAGAATAATTGTTAATAAAGTCAATCCAAAAACGGAGTTAAATATAGATGTACTATGATCGGCACTGATTTTCTTCACAGGGGCGAGTCGTCCTACCATGTCGTTAATATGGTAGATTTCATCAAGATTGAGTTTGGTAAAATTTGGTGTTTCGTAAACTTCCGGGATTTCTGTTTTTTCAATGCGGAATTTTGGCAATATTAGTGGTTTGCCTTGTTGTATTTCCACATTATTAAAGAATTTCTTGGAATTTATTTGGATTTCACATTTTTCAGGAATTTTGACCAAAGCAGGGTTGATAATTTCTATATATCGATCAGCTTTGCATTTGGAAAATATTCTTTCATCTCGAGCAGGAATAATCAAGATTTCTTCTTGAGTTACTTGTTCGACAATTGATTCTTCTACATTAATTCGGATTGGTTGGCAATTATTGGCGGAATTTCCCTCAATCAGCTGGGCTGTGCAAGGATCTTCGGGGTAGTAATCCTCGATACAATAGTAGGTGTTCTCCAATATTGGGCAAATATTTGATTTGAATTGGATTCTTGAAGTCGCTCGTGCCAAATAAGGATATTTGGGGATAAATATTTGGTGATTTTGGATTATTGGATATAGGTGATAAAATGTAAAGACTTCATTTCGGATAATTGGAACATGAATTGCAAAAATTAGTTTAGTGTTTGAAAATTTCACTTGAGTTCCAAAAAATTGGTAGTATGTCAATAAATTTTCAAATTTGGGTATTGCCGATACTTCGTATATTTTACTCAAATAATTCATCAATTCTTCTAATTCAGAACTGGATATGATTGAATTATGTAAAGCATTTACTTTTGCGAATGTGATAGCATCTTCTATGTTATCGATGAAAGTGATTATATTTTGACAGTCTAGTATTATTTGTGAAAGTATGCTCTGAAGGCTTATATAATTATTCAGATCAGTAATGGTTTTTTGAACTGTTATCTGAAATGACTTCAATGCTTTTTCAAATTTTTCTTGATTTGAATTTAATATTTGAATTGTTTCATTGTAATGATTAATTAATCTTTTTGACAAGGAAATTTGTTATTTTGTTTTCTGGCTTTTTTTTAATTTGGATACTCTCATCGTATCGTTTTCCGTCATCAGCGTCAAGTGTGCCAAAAAGTCATTTATCAATTTTTCCTATTCCGTCTATCATACCTCTTTTTATTCGAATATGGGGTTGAAGGTTATTCAACTTTATTTTCGTCATTTCGACAAGATATTCTGTCCTAAATAACATATTTTGTGATAAACTATGGAAAGATATGGGGTTGCTAGCATTTTTTATATCGAAGCATTTTTTTATTGATTGAAAATAGTCATCTATATTATTTAATTGATTAATTATAGGCCTTAAATCTAGATAATGTAAAAATGTATGTCTGCTTATATAATTTCCTAATTGAATAGGAAGGATGGGATTCTCAATAGGGGTAACTTGAGGGTGTTCATTTTCACAATGTACTTGGAGTACGAGAAGTACCTGGTATAGGGTCAGTATTTTCATTTTCATTATTTCCCTGTAACAAAACGTCTTTGTTAGTTTTGGGTTTCCTTATAATATTTTTATGATAGGTTCCTTTATCAGTTTTCAATTTAATACCTGTATCTTTGAGAATTTTTGTTTTCTTGAATTTTGGACGGTCTTTATGTCTAGCTTTTGTCCTAATATATGCAATATTTTGGGTTGAAAAATCAGGGGGATCGTTACGTTTCTCATTCCTATCTGTAATTATTTTTTCTTTCGTATTTTTGTTGGTTTGTTGAATCAACTCATAGAGTTTTTGTGCTTTTTCTTTGTGATTTTGAACGTAATCGGAAACGATTACATGATCATTCAAATCAAACGGATCCGTATTATTAATGTGACCTTTTATAACTTCAAATGGGGTAAATTTCGTAACGCTATGTATTGAGTTATTATATCCAAGAACAGCTCGTTTCATTAATTGATCAGGGGTGAAATTTTTCTCTTCCTCTTTCAAGCATCGATAATGTTCGATCAAGGTGGAATGAAATCTTTCAATAGGTGAATTTGAATTACTATTTTTGGCTGTTGTAAAATGGAGTTCAATACCATATAATTTACAGAAATTTTCCAAATCTTTATTTTTGAATTCAGTTCCTGAATCAGCTGTGATTTTCAGAGGTAATCCATGATGTGTAATAAAATTTAATAAATTTTCAACTATCAAAACTCCAGTTAGTGCTTTAAGTGCGTATGCTTGACCATATCGGGAAAATGAATCGATAATTGTCGTGAAACTTTCATTGGATATTTTGAAAGTATCGATATGAATATGCTCGAAAGGTTTCGAGGCAGTAGGTGTAAGATTGAATTTTATTACTGGTGGATTTCGATCATACTTGTTTTTTTTGACAAGTTTCGCAATTATTTATATAATTTGTAATATCATCAATCATTTTGGGCCAATAAAATCTTGAACTTAGAGATTGTTTCGTTTCGTTAATACCTCTATGACAAGTTTTTTTTATATGATAATATTCGAGTTTTTCTTTCAGTTCTTCTTGCGTTTCCACATCGGTTAGAAATGTAGGACATGAACAATTTGGAATGAAGAATTTTTGAATAAATTCTGAAGGGTAGTACCAAAAGTCCGGTGTAGGGAAGGATTTTTGAAATGAATAGCGTATTTTTGTTTCGGGTCAATATATTCTTTCAGAAACTTCACGGTATTTGCAGTGATAGCTTTATTTGGAAGTGTGACATAAGTTCTGAAATTTTCAAAAACCTTTTCAATTCTACATTTCAGTTTCTCTACATCGCCAGTGGCAATTATTATTTGGTTTTTATAAGTATTGAATATACGTTCTGAAATGGGAATTTGGAATACGGGGTTTTCTAAAGATGTATGTACTGTTTCTAAATCAGTGTTTTCATTCTCGTCAGGAATTTTGGGTGTTACTACTTGAATATCTAATATTATATGATTTTGGGTTTTACTTTTGGAATTTTTTCAGTTTCATTATTATTGTCTGTATTGGGTTCGAGAATTTCGTGAATAACGCTTTCATCTAGCTCGGGGATCTGATCGGGGTTTGCCAAAAAATTATCTATCATTTCATCACAATCGCCGGGGTTATTTTGAATTGATTCGGTTTCTAATGCATTGATATCAATATCATAAGGGTTCCTAGAAAGGGCATCGGCCGCTTGGTTGGACTTCCCTTTTTTATATTTGATGATATAATCAAATTCTTCGAGCTTAAGTCGCCATCGAGTTAATCGAGAATTCTGCTCCTTCAAGGAAAAAAGCCATTGAAGTGGTTTATGATCAGAAAATATGGTGAATTTTCGACCAAACAAATAAGGTCTGAAATATTTACAACTCCAAACTATTGCAAGAAGTTCTTTTTCGATGGTTGAATAGTTTACTTCTGCCGGATTCAAGGTTCTAGAAGCATAACATATAGGGTGGTCATTTTGAGATAGAATCGAACCTATAGCGAAATTTGAGGCGTCTGTTGTGAGTTCGAAGGGTTTTTCGAAATCTGGGTATGCCAATACGGGTTCTGAGATCAGTATTGATTTACATATCTTGAAACATTCGATGAATTCGGGAGTATGTTCTACCTTTTCACTTTTTTTCAAACAGTTTGTCATTGGTTTTGTCAATTTAGCAAAATTCTTGATGAATTTCCTGTAATACCCTAATAAGCCTAAAAATGATTTTATTTCTTTCTGGGTTTTTGGAATTGGAAACTTTTGAATTGCTAATATTTTTTTCTGATTTGGTTTAATTCCTTCAGGGGTTACCACATGACCTAAAAATTCCACTTCTTTACGAAGGAACTCTGATTTGTCCAATTGTATTTTGAAATGGGCTTCGCGTAATTTTGAAAAGACTAATTTGAGATTCTGAATATGTTCTTGTAAACCTGTACTGAAAATTATGATATCGTCCATATATACCATACAGATCTTGTTTTGTAGGTCTTTTAGGACCTCATCCATCACTCTTTGAAAACTAAAAGCAGCATTCCTAAGCCCAAAAGGCATACGTAAGTATTCATAGTGCCCATGTTCTACATTGAAGGCAGTTTTTTCAATCGAATTTGGAGACATCTCGATTTGGTGGAAACCACTTGCTAAATCGAGTGTGGTGAAATACTGAGCTCTTCCTAACTTATCTAGGATGTCATTGATATTGGGGAGGGGGTACCTATCGCCAATTGTTTTTTCATTTAATTTTCGATAGTCTACGACTATCCGCCATTTTGGTTTCCCAGAGGAATCCAATTTTTTGGGGACTATCCAAATTGGGGAGGACCATGGACTACAACTTGGTCTTATTATGTTTTTTTCAAGCATTTCATTTATTTGTTTTTGTACTTCTTGTTTGTGTATATAAGGATACCTGTACGATTTGGTATGTACCGGTATTTCGTCGGTTGTTCTTATTTCATGTTTGATTTTTGATGTAAAAGTCAAATCATCTCCTGGTTTATAAAAAATGTCAGAAAATTCTTTACAAGTCTTTAGTATAGCGGCTTTTTCCTCTATATTCATATGGTCTGTACGAATTGAATTAATGACACTATTTTGATCAAAAGTTGATTTTTTCTGTCTGTCTGGATTAATAAAAGAATCCATTGTGAATATTTCATAAAAAGATTGATTGAACTCGTACACAGGTATTGGCACCTGAAGAGTTACCGAAATAGTTTCATCAGTGGGGTTTTGAACTTCAATCGGGGCAAACCCATTTTTTGATTCGCTCAATATTTGGGGAATGATTAAATCATTAATGGAACCTTCGATTGTTAAAATATCTCCCTGATATAAACTGACAGGTAAATTTTTTATAGTTTTTTCATGTGGGTTAACTGAAAATGAAAAACTAGAATCTATAGGTTCTCTAAATTTGAAGGGTATTTCTACATGATTGCCAATTAATTTTTTATTAGTCAAATCGATATTCAAATTCATTTTGATCAAATCGGTTAATCCTATTACTCCATCAAAAAATTCGTGAAAATCGAATAAAATAAAATCTATTTCATAATTTGTGTTAAATTCTGAAAATGCTGGTATTTTAGCTTGATATCTCACATTCTGACTACCTGTTGCTGTTTTTATTGTAATATCAGACTGATATATTTTATTTGGATATAGATTTTCTATGATTGAAGGTTTGATTATTGATCTTGCACTTCCAGTATCGATTAGTAATTTGACTTTTGGATTTCCTATTTCTATATAGGGTAAGGCATTATTGCATAAAATATTTATGTCAACTAAGTTAAGTCCAAAATTCGCTCTCATTTGTGCGTTTTGATCAAAATATTGGGTATTTTCCTCATAATTTTGATTTCCATAAAATTGATTATCGAACTCTATTGGTTTTTCATATTCATTTGAAAACAATTCTTCAGAAATGAAATTTGGTCTTAGGTTAGACTGAACAAATCTTTGTGAATTTTGAAAATAGTTTGGGTTATGATTTCGGAAACTTGGTCCGGGTTGTTGTGAGAATGGTCGCTGAGACATTCTTGTCGGATTTCTAGAAATTGTTGACATTGGTTCCGGTTTTGGTAATTGATTGGAAGGGGTCTGGTTGGGTTTGAATACATTTTGCGGGGGACCAAAAACTTCTTTATTTGTAGGGTATTTTTGTGGTGGTAATTGTCTTGGTTGTATATTTATTGGTTGATTGGGCCAATTGGGCCTGGAGAAAATTAGGATTTGTTGAAGGAAATTGTCGATAAAATTGATTTGGTTTTGGTTTTGGAAATATTATATGAGTGCATATTTGGTGTGTACGTCTGTCTGTATGTGGTGGTTGCATTTAATTTTGGTTTGTGATTCTCATGAGAGAAACCATATAATTTCTCAAAATTTTCATATTCATTAATGTATGCCATTGCATCTTCTAAGGATGTTGGTTTTTTAAGATGTAAATTGTTTCTCAAAACACCTGTGCAACCTGCAATGAATGTGCTGAGGGCAACCTTATCATAATGAGAAATATGATGTATTTTTTCATCTGCTTGTAAATTCATATCATTACTGATTCTTTGAGCAACACTGCTTCGAATCAACTGCAATCTAGTTCCAAAACTAATAAGATCTTCTCCCTTATGGGGTCGACTTCTAGTTAATTCTAAAACGAGGCAATCCAGATCTCTTCGGTCTGAAAAGCATTGTTTCAAAGCATTTTTGAGATCGGGCCAATTTTTAAGTTCGGCTCTGTTTCCAACCATACACTCTGCTTTCCCTATTAATTTTTCTTGAATACATTCGAAAATGTGATCGTTAAATATTGGATCATTCAAAACTATATAATTTTCATATAGCTTATCGCATCTATAAATAAATTTATTCAAGGTATTACTGTCACCGTCATATGGTTTCAGATTGTTTACTTGAGATTTAAAAAGATTCCAGTTCAAAACGGGTTGACCTGCTTGATTTGTTTGCGGCATTTCGAATGCTATTATATTCGCGATATCAGGAATTATATTATTACCAACTGAAATTGGGTCTTCATTTACTGATAAGCTATTAAATATTTCTGAAATATCGTCAATATCTGTCATATATGGTCGATAAATCAATAATTATGTTATTTTTCTTAAATTTATGGTCTAGCATAGACGTCAATTGTTCTCAATGAACTGCCCTAATTATCTTCAACGAAGTCCTTAATCAGAGGGTTCAATGAAGGTGAAAAGGAAATTTGGCACTTACAAGTTTCTCCGAAGATTCGAATCCTTGTAGTTTCCAGTTCCTTCTCCGGTGATTCTTTCCAGCTTCCCAGGGGTAGTCACTCTCTTCGTCCACTCGAAGGGTTGGTTCTTGGTTTGTACTCAAGGGGTTAGAACTCCACGAAACGAAAATGTTTTTCCGTACTGCACAAAATCCTACCGACTGCGCCAATTAAATACTTTGAGTGGAAAGTCTTATTTTTAAAAAGAATTTTCTTTATTGAAAATAAAAGTACAACTAGCTCTGAGAAGAGTTATGGAGCGAATGAATATAATAATGCTTAAAATGTTATTGTCGCAACAATAAGGTATTATCCGAGTCTAGAGCTGCATCGGCATTTTCTCTGATAACGGCTCTCTGGTGGATCTGGGTCATCATATAACTCAGATATCAAGTTCTATCAATGTGATCCCAATGAAAATATTCGATTGTGTAAGAACATGATTGATTTACTTGCTCAAGAATACAATACAAATCCCGAGAGTAGATTGTACCTTCTAATCACATTATTGAATGCAGAAATTAACTATAATAATTCACAACACTAAAACGCTATATATATATATATATATATATATATATATATATATTTAAACTTATCCATATTTGCTCTGGATATCTTATGGCCATCTATGTGATCTCTTCTGAAGGATATTCATTTCAAATCCAGCTGAAAAACGAAAAATGAGATTTAAAAAAAAAAATGCAATTTATATATCCAAGCATGGAAGAAACCCAGAAATTGACACTGTTAAAATCAATCTTGCAATTTAAACATATTCACAATTACTGTGGATATTTTAAGGAGGATATCCATATCCATATGATATCTACTGAAGGATATCCATTTCAAATCCTTCGATGCGGATATCTCATGGATGTCCATTTCAAATCCAGGGATATCTTGACCAGAATTGGACATGAAATTGATATCCATAGAATATCCTGTGTTATCTGGGTACCTATCACAGGGAATTCACATTGTTTGCTGACGATTCCACCCTTTTATGGCACGACAAAAATGTGGATAGTCTGAAAACAATCATAGCCCAGGATCTACTGGAGGTCGTATCATGGTGTCCCAACCTTCAGGTTTGATTTGAACACACATAAAGTGGAAAACAAACTATGTACCAAGCTTCTAGGCATACACATTGATAATAAACTTAGAATCGAAGAACACGTTATGTCAATAAAAAAAAGATTAGTATAAGGCTGCTTCCTGTTAGAGTAGTGTTAACAGTCATTGCTAGAAATACTTATTTCTTCCTCATGGAATCTCATATTAGGTATGGCATAGCTTTTTGGGGTTTCTGTAGCCAACATTTATTACAGTCTATTTTTGTCCAACAAAAAAAGAGTTATTAGGTATTTGTGTAGGGCTAAATCAAGAGACCACTGTAGACCTCTATTTGTCTCCCAAAAAATTCTTACTATAACGAGTATCTTCATCCTAGAAACTGTGCGTTTGATTCATAACAAACACCCTTCGAGCACAGCTCATACCTACTTGTGTAATCACCCGAAGTAATAAACTTCACCTGCCAATACCAAAATCACCTCTTTCAAAAATTCATTTATACAGTGTGCGTCATAAAGTTGGCTACATATAAGAAAAAAAATTGATAATTGAAATTTCTGAAAAACTAATGGCGGTTCGTTTCTGCCTGTCTGACAACTAAAAAATCCGTTGCGACTTATATCACTTAACCACAGATTTGGCGGGAATTATAAAAAAAGTTGTCTGTGATGCGAAAAAATGGGTCAAATTGACAAGATATCGAAAAAAATTATTGAGGAAATGTGTTTGGAATCCAATGAGGCCCCAAGTACCAATTTTGAACCAGATTGAAAAAAAATCAAAAATACCGTTTTATTCCTCTACCCTTACTAAGAAACATTATACATTCATGTTTTATCTGGAAACAGCTTTAATAACCTAAATCACATGAGTTTGGGTCAAAACTAATCAAATATTTGTGGAATAGACATTTTGCTGGAGATTAATTTTAAAACACGATTTAGTCTGTCACTAGGTGTAGTCATGCCCTGTATATTGATGCACATGAGCTTATTCAATATTCTCAACTCGTAAATGAAATTTAAACCAACCTATATTTGTGATTTAGGTTATTAAAGCTGTTTCCAGATAAAACAAGAATGTATGTTTCTTAGTAAGGGTAGAGGAATAAAATTGTATTTTTTTTCAATATGGTTTAAAATTGGTACATGGGGTCGTCGTTGGATTCCAAACACATTTTCTCAATAAACTTTTTTGATATCTTGTCAACTTGACCCATTTTTCGGCACCACAGACAACTTTTTTTTAAATTCCCGCCAAATATGCGTGTACGTGATAAGTCGCAACGGATTTTTTGGTTGTCAGATATGCAGAAACGAACCGCCATTACAGTTTTTCAGAAATTTCATAACCATTTTTTCCCATATGTAGCCAACTTTATGACGGGCACTGTTATATATATATATATACAGGGTGAGTCAACAGGATTCCCGTGGTTCATTGCCTTAATGTATCACTATTTCGATTTCTTATATTTTTTGTCAAAGGGACCATCTAAGACCACCTTCTAAAATCATTTTTATTCATACAGGGTGCATCATTGATGCGTGGCTAACCAAAGTTGTTCTTTTTCAAATGAAACACTCGGTATATTTTCATATATTCCGATCGGCTGTTCCATTGGCTGCTCAACGATTTTTCAGAATCAGAGTCTTCTGATACTTCCACAAACTCAGCCATTGGAATATTCAAATAGGGAACACCCATAATTATTCCCACATCATATGGATCATAATCATCATTATCACAAGAAGATGATATTGCATCTACTTGCAAAGGATCATCTGAAGATATTGCCTCTATTGGATCCGTGCCCCCCTTAAGGTTGAGCAACCATGGATAGTAAATCCCCTTCATGTTATGTGTGAACGAGATTTACTGTCCACTTCCATCCTCCCCCGCTCCTCCTTGGAGCGGTCCTCAACTCGCAAATGGCACGTTTGCAAAATTGAAATCGTACCTCCTGTGTATGAAGTCAGCCTCTGAGTGCTTTAAACCCCTTGTTATCTGATCGTTGTAAGTTTGCCTGACTTGTGCTGTGTGTGCATGGTGGTGAGGTACCTGATAGGTGTGTAAGTGTATGGTGTGATGTGTGTGTGTTGATCTTACGTGTTTTGTGTTGAGTTGTTACTCACCTGACGCGCCGGAGTGCTACTCTCGGTGGTGG